>JAUMHM010088062.1:0-10047 GCA_032362435.1 Melikaiella ostensackeni
TAGACGCAAGCTTGAACTGTTTAAGTGGGGATGAGCGTAGCTGAGGCCTAACCTTGTAGCATGAAAGGGCTAGAGGCCGGATGCTTGCTTCTCTACCCCCTCCCATGCTCCATGGTTAGGCCTCAGCTACGCTTAACCCCACTTAAGCATTTTAAGTCTGCGACTAGCATACGGTGTAAGTAAATTCATAGAAACCGATTGTAATACTTAAAATACAAACTAAAACGACCTAATAGAGATATTTTTACAAAACTATACTGTACCGGGCGCGTGTTCGCTTCCCAACTTCGAAGATTGATCTGTAAGAAGAAATAGAAACAGATTTTAATACATAAAATAGGGATTATGAGGCATTGACAGGGCTATTGTTATAAATTATACGGTACCTAAATCGCGTCCATTTCCGCTCTGCACACTTAATTCTGTAAGAAGAAATAAAAACTGATTTTAGTGCTTGAAATATGAGTTTGACCGACTGAATAGGGACAGTTTTATAAATTATTCTTTGTTTTATAAAGAAGTTTTTACCAATACTATATTGTAGTGTCTTCTTTTATTACTAAAAACAGTGGCATAGGAAATCCTCTAAAGTTATGTAAATCTGTGCGTCGTAGCTTTTTTTAAGCCAAATTCAAATAGATTTATCCAATTTATTGATATTCTCATCAAAAGTTTTTTTGTTATTTTCTTTGTTGAAGTCAAAAACCTAAAGTAGCGTACGAAGGAATATTTTCTTTATAGCAGTATATCTCTTATTATTGGACAAACAAACTCTTTCCCCTCTCTCTTAAAAATTCACGTGGAGTGAAAAAAGAGAATATTTTACTAGAAAATTCTAGTAGAGTAGAAATGTTCTCTTGTACAAGAATAAAACAACTAAAAGTATTCTACAATCAGACAATATCTTCTGCTTCTCATTTCATATGTCCAAACCCAGAAAATCATGATATAAATGAATAAAAAAACTCGAAAAAACTTTGAGCAGAACTGAACAGATTTTTGATCGTTTGATCCATGGTCACTAAATAAATACGCGAACACACATTTCAATTTTTTTTTTTAAATAATCGAAAGGATACTCAAAGTGAAAATAATTATTCCCTCCAGTTATCTTCGTTCAACGATAGTTTTATAAGATTTTTTTCTGTTTTTGTTCTGCTTATACGCAGAGAAAAAATGTAAACAGTAGAATTCCCTATCATTTTTTCAGTCATCACGGTTAAGTTAAAATGACTTTAATCCAAAGGTGTGAACATGAAGCATTATTTTCTTGATTTTTCATCTGGGATATCTTGCAACTATTTTCCGATAAAACTTTTACAATTTCTTAATCTGACTTTGTTTTTTTGAAAACATTTTTTATTTTTTTTAATTTTCAGACTAAAAGTTACTGAAAGATGAGTTTTTACAGTTTTAAACAAGAGAAGAAATTAGAATAGATAGAGTATGATTTAAGTAACCCTCGAATAGTTTTTCTCTTCATGAAAAATCTCACTGTTTATTTCTGTCTCTGATTTAAAAAATATTTTCAGCGAAATGTATAATTATTTGTGATTTTAAAAATCTCCGAGCATATAATTATTAACTAATCAGTTGATGACTAGTTGCATGATTAGGAATTTTTATGAAATCAGAAATTATTACACATTTCGCTAAACACGTTTTTGAATCATTGACAGATACGAACAAGAAAATATATTGATAAGAATAAACTTTCCTAGGGTCATTTAAATCATAATTCATCTGCTCTGAATTTTTCTGCCTCATAAAACTGTGAAAAGCCAATTTGCATCAATATACATTCTAAAAGTAAAAGAATCGATTTTTTCTCGAAACGGAATGTGATAAGAAGATTGTAAAAAGTTATTTTTGTAGCAGCTTTTCTGGAGAACAATTTTGTCCTTCTGACATTTTGTTTGTATCTCGCATCAATTTCAAGAAAATCTGGAAATTTAGATCTTTTGAAAATAAAAATGGATTTTTTCAAAAACGGCGAGAGACAAGATTTTCTTTTTTACTATAAATGAATCGCATCATACAAAAAAATTTTTTAAATCCCGTAATTGAGATTTCTATGGGGTATGGGATTTTTATATGGGATACTTACATCCGATTTATGGGATGCCTTGGTAAAATAAGGGCAATGAAAAGATAATAAAAAATTTCATTTACGCCACACAAGCTGCTTCGATTATTGTTCGGCATAACAGGATCCATTACCATTATGAAAATATTTCGTTCGAGTAATAAACTTTTTAAAAAACTAGTTTTATCAAGAGAAGAAGAAATTCTATAACGGTAACGCGTTACTTTTTAAAAAGTAACATTAACGGTAACGCGTTCCAAATTTTTATGAATTAACAGGTGCATTTGAAAATTTTCAAATATCAGTTCTTGCAGTTTCTTTAGGGTAACGTCCATTAATTACGGGAGGATGATTTAAGAAATTTTAGACCCCCTCCCCCCAATTGGAAGGAATCGTAAGACTTTTATGACCCCCCTTCCGCCTTCTTACGTAAGATCATATATTCTTATTTAATTTATCAATTATTTTCAATGCCAAGAAGATTTCAAAAGATTTCAAGTGATTTAAAGAGATTAAAAAGATATCCAGTGATTTGAAAGGATCTTAACAGATTTCAAGAGATTTTAAGGTATTTCAAAAGACTACAAAGTATTTCGAACAGTTACAAAAATTTTCACAAAATTTTACATGATATTCCATATTTTCTAGGGTTTTCACGTCATTTCAACGGATTTCAAAACTTTTATGGTATTTCAAACGATTCCAAAGTATTACAAGAGGTGTCACAGATTTAACGTGATTTCAAGAGATTTCAAGAATTTGAAGAAATTACTTAGTACAATTTGAGAATATCGTAATTTTTTAAAGGATTTCACTATATCTTCAGGGAATTGGAGGAATTTTATCAGATTTCAATAGATTTTACGCGATTTCGAGAGATACCTAAGGATTCCGACGGACTTTTTGGGGGTTTTGAGGGTCATCAAGAAATTAGGAACGTATTTCGCGGATTTAAGGATTTCAAGGGATTTTGAAGGACTTCAAGAGATACCGAAGTATTCTGACGAATTTTGAAGGATTTTAGGGAATTTCAATTGGGTTTCGAATATTTCAAGTGATTTGAAGAAATTTCTTAAGATTTTGAAGGATTTTATCTAATTTTAAGAGATTTTAAGCGGTTGCGATAATTTCACAGAATTTCATAGGATTCTAAGAGATTTCAAAAGGTTTAAAATTATATCCACGGATTTTAGAAGGCTACTCAAGTTTTCAAAAGATTAAACGGAATTTTAAAGGATTTTCGAATATTGTCAATGGTTTTAAGGTATTTTGAGGAATTTCAATGGCTTTTGAAAGATTCTGATGAATTTTCAAATATTTTAAGGAATTTGAAGAGATGCCTAGAGATTCCCTCGGATTTCAAAAATTTCAAGGAATTTTGTAATATTTCGAAATATTCCACGAAACTCAAAAGATTTTAACTGTTATTAGAGATTATAAGAGAGTTGCGTGGATTGTATAGGATTATGAGGGGATTCCGTAGGATTTTATAGACTTCATGCGATTTTAAGGATTTCAAAACGTTTCACGGAATCTCAAAGAATTTTAAGGGATTTCCAGGGAGATTAATCGTTTTAAAAAAATGTCAAGAGATGATGCATAATATCCATAAAATTCAAAGGATTTCAAGGAATTCTTACATGCTTTAAAAAATTCCAAGGGACTGACAAAATTTTCAAAAGAATTCACGGGTCTTAAAGGATTGCTGAGATTTTCAGGGATTCCACGAGATTTCATGAAAGGTGTACACCAGATTTCAAGAATGGTGAAGACATCGACTTAATGTAACATGATAAAAAAGAAATAAAACAAATAATGATATAACGTATATGATAGTATAAAAAGTACTTTTAACAGCCATAAATTGTTTTAACTAGCATATATAAAAAAAGATTATCAGAAAGAGGAAACTTACGTAAGATATGCTTTGGACCCCTCCCTTCCCACTCAAGTGAGGTTTCGCAAGATCCTCCCCCCCCCGCCCCTCGAAAGTTTTACATAATGGCATGAATATTGTGTTTTTTATAAAAATTTCATTTCTATAAATTGAGAAACAGTTGGTCGGTCAACGTTTTTTTTCCGTGTAGCTAAAGCATTTTACATGCCTTTGACGTCACATTTTGCCGTCCATGGACGGTAATGAGAACATTGTCGTCCGCGCACGGACAAAATGCGACGTCCTCGGCATGTAAAGTATCGTGTGCACCTCAGATGACATATTTTGCCATCCTCGGACTTTTTACAAGCCTCGGCGAAGATTTTCGCGCCAAATCAGCCTCGCCTTGTAAACGTCCTCGGACGGCAAAATACGTCATCCGCGGTACACAATCTACTATTATATTGAAGACGTGTTATTATAAAAACATGTATGTATAGTTTGGAGGCATTAAGTCATAAAGTATTTAGAAATCCCTTATGCTTAACGTAATTCAAAATAAAGAAGATATTCTAATTTTAAAGCCTTTAAAGATAAAAATATATGATATGAATCTCTTACAAGAGCATACAAGAGTGTTACGCAACTAATTACGTGGCATGATAATCGGTGGCTCTATAATTTGAAAAATGCAATTAATTTGCTGAAATTTTTAGAAATAGTTTTAAATATATAAGGGCACGTCCATTTGGCCCATCTGAGTTTTCATTTTGTTTAAATAGTGCAATTTTCTTAATTTAACCTTAGCCAGGGCACTAAAACGGCAAAATAGAATTACCCTTATATATTTTAAACCATTTTCCAAAATTCCAGTATAATTTGTATATTTTTCAAAATATAAACCCAACGACTAAAATACCGCACAATTGGTTACGTGGCAGTGGGGTACACACAAGCGGAAAAGTTAGCAAAAGAAAAATGTAAGTTAAATTAGGTGAAAATTAAAAATTAAGTTAAATAATAACGCTACACTTTTAATTACAGATATGATATTACAACGTATTACTTTATACTCGCACTCACCTATAGAATTAAGGAAAACGGGCAAAGTGAAGATGAGATTTCTTATAGTTAACTTCATTTTCTTCAAGCACAGGAACTGATTTATGTATAATTTTTCGAACTGATGACTGTTCAACAAGGTGTTTCAAAGGAGTATATATAGTAGCCCTTATCTCACTCTTTCAAATACATATATGCTTTCATCTTATTTAAATTAAGCAAATTAGTATTAGTGCAAATTTTATTTATTATTCCTTCATCGTGGACGCGAAAGTAGTACAGAGTTACGAAACATTTAATTGCTCTTTTTTAATTTATTGATCTGACTAATTAGCTTCCATACTTGTTATCCAAACTTCTTGAAAAAAAATTTAATTTTTAAATTTAATTTCAAATATCTCTGGAAAACGTACTCTTTTCATACAACCTTAGATCATCATTCACTATATATATTTGACCCAAATACAACATGCTGGTGGAAGAGGACCATAAAAATATTTTTTTCTTCTGAAACATCTTGTGGCTTCAATAAACATGTTTAAATTATTACATCTTCGAGAAGAAAAATCAAAATTTGATCTTTTGGGAGTATTCCTATTTCCGGAACAATTTCAGTTTTCCCGTATAATTATAGAAATGTAAAAGTGTACCTAGGCCTATACTTTTTTCAAAAAACGAAGAATATAGCATAGAAAATTTTATTCCTTAGAGCAATTATAAAAATCAATTATGCATACCCAAGGAAAATAAAGTTCAAAAAAAGCTTCCAGCATATTGATCTGAAAAACCAAATTTCCAAGACCGAATTAACTTCAAATCATACAGGCAGTCCGTGCCCATGTCATATAATAATTTGCCACCTAAATATATGTTGTTTTTCAAACGGAATAAGATGACACGTATCTTACCGCCTTTGACACAAAAAATATGTTGTTAAAGTTATGAGTATTTGAATTTTAAAAAATGACAACGCGGATTATCAG
The DNA here is from genome assembly GCA_032362435.1 of Melikaiella ostensackeni. Classification (NCBI taxonomy): domain Eukaryota; kingdom Metazoa; phylum Arthropoda; class Insecta; order Hymenoptera; family Cynipidae; genus Melikaiella; species Melikaiella ostensackeni. Next base: position 6,008 of record JAUMHM010088062.1, read on the forward strand.
AAAATTGTCCACGTTTTTGTTGAAAGTGTGATATTTTTTGAGTTAATATAGGTATTGATCTTTTTCATGATGATTCTGAAAGAATTTCTCATCCGCTTTTGATTCGCGTTGGGAAATTTCATAAAAGTTTAAAATTGACAAAATGGCGGCGGATTTTCTGAAAATATTCGAAGCCAATTTACTCAAAACCCCTACCGTTTTTTTTCTCCTGATTATTTTCTAGATTCGTTCTAATGTAAAAACTATATTACATGATAGTCTACTCTGTGCCCGTACTTTGAAAAGAAGAAAGCTTTTTGTCTAAGAAACAAAAATTCACGTTTTTTGCCTAAACGACATAAGATATGAAAAAGTCAAATGTGCAAAATTGTTTCTTTAAAATAGTTCTAGAAAAATGTTTTTTGACACTTTTCTCTATCGGTTACCATAAAAAAACCCAGTAAACATATTTTTAAAAATCAAAACAAGTGAGAATTTTGAGTTATCTCTAAAACAGTGAGAGATAAGCGAAACCTGAAAAAAATGTACGGTCTTATGAAGGGGGATGGTCCTTGGTCACTCAGAAATAACCCTGCGAAAAGATTCATTTAATGATCTTCATTTTCTCCAATCAGATTGAATGATTTATGTATAATATCGTGGACTGGCGAATATTCTACAAGGTGTTTCATGCGTATAATAGCCGTTATCTCATTTTCTGAAATACACGTATGCTCTCATCTTATTTACATTACGTATATGTGTATTAGTGTACTTTATTCACTATTCCTATCTTGAAAACGCAAGATCAGTACAGAATTACGGAACGTTTAATTGCTCTTTGTTAAATTTAATAATCTTAGTACTTCGCTTCCATATTTGTTGTACAAATCTGAGAGACTGACAAAAACTTTTCGAGTTACTAAATAATATTGAATATCGTTATAAAAGGAGTTATTGCTGAATTGAAAAAAAATTCTCTTCAATGAATGAATCGGCTTGAAATAAAATTTTGGAAATACATTTTTTTTATGTCAACTATCTCTGGAACACCTACTATTATTATATTGAATGCATGCTATATTTATTTCTGGTCCTCGTTCTGAGACTTTTGCTGCAGGCGATAAATTTTACCGTCAAAAATTGTATTGAAACCTGTGTCGTTTTTCTATAAATTTGAATTCATGATTTTTTATGCTATTTCCAGCGATGAAAACCGAAAGTATGCGTATTATCGAGAAATAATCTAACGCAGATTTGTAGATATCTTTTTCAGATAAACAATTCAGTATCTCAACCTTTTTTATATTCGCATATTTTAGTGGAAAGTTGTATCTTTTATTCTTAATATAATTTTTTACGATTGGAACAGAAACTAAGCGTCTAATCGAAAAATGGTTTTGAGTAATCTTGTAGATCCTTTTGAGATGAATGATAATTTGTTTTCTCAACATATCATTGTATCTTGCATAGCTTGGCCGGAAAATGGATTCTTTTTAAATAATACTTTTCACGATTAAAACAAAAACTATGTGACAACAACAGACAGTAACGAAGCAAAATCCATTTTTTCTCAATCAGTGGGTCAGAAAACGTCGAGATTTGATGAAATCAGCGAATGACGATTTCAACATAAAAAAAACCTCCTTATTGAGATAAAGATGTGAAAATCTAAATATGACCTTTTGAGAGTGTTCATCACATCTCCAAAAGAGTGGCAGTTCTGCGAGTTTCCTGCGTCATTAACACTAGATGAAGGAATTTGATTCAAATGAATTTGATTTAAATGTAAAGATTTAAATGTTAGTACATTAAGTAATGAAATATAAATACATACATGCACACATAAAGAAACATAAATAAATATGTCAATTATTATAGAAATGTGAAAGGCGGTGTCTAGGTTCACCGAAATTCATTTATTGCAGAACAAATATTTTCAGTGTGCCTAGATCTATACTTTTTTCAAAAACGAAGAATATAACATAGAACAATTTTATTCTCTACAGCAATTACATAAACCGAAAGCATCAAATTGAGCCATTCCTAGAGTAAATCAAATCAAAAGAAAAGCTCCCTGCACAGTGGTAACAAAAAATTTCCAAGACAATTAATTTTAAATCAGGGAGGCAGTCCACGCCTATGTCATATAATCATTTGTTACTCAAATATGTTGTTCTTCAAAGGGAATAAGATGACACGTATCTTACCGATTTGACACAAAAGATTAAAAGTCATGAGTATTTGAGTTTAAAAACTGAAAACGCGGAATACCAATAAATGGTCAAATTTTTTGTTAAAAGTGTGATACCTTGTAAGCTAATATAGTTATTGATCTTTTTCTTGCCGATTCTAATAGTATTTCTCGTCCTCTTTTGAATCCCATTAGAGAATTTAAAGAAAGTTCAAAAATCACAGAATGGCGGCAGTTTTCCTGAAAATATTTAAAGCCAATTTACTCAAAAACCTCACGTTTCCTTTTTCTCTTGATTTCTTTCTAGATTTGTCATAATGTGAAGAGTATATTCAGTAATAGTCTTTTTCGTGCCTACAACTTGAAGAAAAGAGAGCTTTTTGATCCAAAAAGCTGAAATTCACGTTTTTTTGACGAAACGACATGAGATACGAAAAAGTCCAACAAGCAAAATTGATTCCCTGAAATAGTTTTAGGAAAATTTTTGTTATCACTTTTTTCTATCTAGCTGTATTTTCGAGATTTTCGTGAAGATATGTATAAAATCCTCTCAGATTAATTCTTTCTCAGCAATGCAATTTCACGGTGCCACCAAAATGCAGAAAGGACGTAATTCAACAGTATTAACAACGTGCTAATAAAGGAATAATGAAGTAAGTTAGACAAAAATGGAGGGTATCGATTATTCGAAAAATACCGACTTCAATGAAAAGGATACGTGTCATTTTATTCTTATTCAATTGGACTAAAAGAAAAACTTCCATCAAAGTAGTCTAAAAAGTCGAATTTCCTCATTTTTTTATTTTTCAATCACTGTTTTCAAAAAAGGAAGGACATAACATAGCAAATTTCATTTTTTATTACATATTCGCATGCCAATAGTTTCAATTTTAGCCATCCTCGTAGAAAATCGGACAAAGGAAAATCTTCTAGCACAGTGGCCTTCTCTCCCCTCCATTGCACTGTAAAATGTCGTTTCTCAAAACCCAGTAATTTTCTGTGCTCCTCAATTCCTGCACCTTCACCCCAAAATGATTTTTGGCATAAAATTAGGAATTTCTATGAGCGGAAAATTTTTCCCAGCGATCTCAGTATTTTTTCACGCTTGGTAGTGGTCAACTTTGTATCAAATATCTCAGGGTCGTGGCTGTATCTTTTTTTTTAAGCGCGTCTATAGACGGACGGGCAACGGAACCAATTTATAATGGTTTGGCCTAATAGACCCTAAAAATGTACTCATAACATGTTCACCTTATCGTTCGTTTTCCTTTCTTCTGCTTACCCAAATTCATTGGAAAATAGTCAATATGGAAATTTCATACATGAAACTTCAAGCTCATATTACATCTCATTTTGCCTAAGTTATGTATCATATTTCTCACAATTATTTTGTAATTATCACTCTTGTGATTCCCTAAAAAGTTTTCAACAACTTGAGGCTTAACCAAGCTGCCTTTTGCACTTTGTTCATAGTTGTGACGAAATTCTGATCCCTACACATTTTCTGGATCTGAGGTCCATCGAATATTCCTGCTTTTATTTTTGCATCCGATAGTTCTGGGAATTGTACTTGAAGATATATAAAACAGCTATCTTCTTCTTCTAGTGCTGATATAAACTGCTTCACCATGCCCAGTTTTATATGCAGAGATGGCAGTGAAACTCTCGCCGGATCCACTAGTGGAAAGTTGATGATGTTCTCTGATCCTGGATCAAAAGTTCCTCTGGCTGCCCAATCAATCTCTTTATAATGATAAGGTCGGTCTCTACTATCCCATAAGCATGAGAAACATGGGTGTTTAACGTTACCTGATTGCTGACCCAGAATTATTCCCAATATTTTGAAATCCCCACAAATCCGCCAATT
>JAUMHM010088063.1:0-10047 GCA_032362435.1 Melikaiella ostensackeni
AAAAGAATGTACTGCACGACGGTAAAACTCTTTCGTAATAGCAGCGCCATCGGGCGGTGAGGCTAAGTACTTGTTGAATGACCCTCGTATGTGATTGCAGCTGAATCAGCGTTGTGTTAACCGGTTTCTGTACTAATAATATTGTTGTCTAGACAGTTTTTATATCCTCGTCAGAGAGAGTATAAAATTTGTGTAAAATTCACCCCTTCCTCCTCCACCAATTTTGTCAAATGTCTACGCTTTGAGACCCTCTGAACCGGAAAAATAGGTTTTTACGAATGTATCCATCTGTCTGTCTGTACGTATGTATATCTGTATGCATGTCGCTATGTATGTTTGACTCTGAGCATGATAACTTTTGAAAGAATGAATCTATTGGACTGGCCTTTGGTACGCTCTTTTAGTGTCGAAAACTGAAGATCAAGTTCGTTAGCCAGACATTTTGAATCAGAATACGAAAAGTGATTTCGTTTTTCGATGTAAAGAAAATTATGAGAGTTATAGCATTTTCAAAATTCAAGAAAAGAAACAAAAATGGAAATTTTAGACCGAACATTGCGCGATTTGAAAAAAAAATCAAGAAGGGATGAACGTTGCTTCTGGAAAGCCCTACAAAATTGTTATAAAAACTTCTTGAAGAATCGAAAATTCAAATTTTGAGCCAAATAACGCGAGATACGAAAAAAGTTGGGATATAAAAATTGTTGCTTTTACGAAGACCCATAAGCTTTCTCTCGAAAATTTCTTGGTAGAAGGCATAGTTTCTTTTTTTAGTATGAAAAATGATATTGAAATATATCAATTCAAATTTCTGAGCCAAACGACGTGAGATAAGAAAACAAGTCAAAAGATTAGAATTTGTGCATTCAAAAAGTCACATAAAATTGCCGTTAAATATTTCTCTATAAGACACATCGTAAATCAATAGGTATGCTCTGTTGTATTTGATTACTCTCGCCTTGCTGAAAAAACATCCATAGTTCAACTCACACAAGCTTTTGTCTTGACGCAAGAGCTGTATTTGAAAGGAAAATTGGCATAATTTGATGTTTATTCTTAAGAGTCGTAATTTTTCATCATTCTACAATCATTCTACTTCAGCCGGAGAGAGGGGAGGCAGTCGCCTCTGGGCGCCAAGGCATGGAGCGGCCGCTTAACGATAATTTATCATAGAATGTAATAATTTATTAAATTATTCACTGAATTATAAATTATGAAATTCTGTGAAATGTGATAATTAGTGATGAGAAGTAAGTAGTTCCTTTCAACTAGTTACCTCTTTTTGGATAGTAGTAAAAAAGTTATTTCTGTAAATCAGTAACGAATTGGTAACTTGTTACATTTTCTTCAGTGACAGTAACTATAACAATCGTTACTTTTTTAGTTACCTTCAAAATGCAGTCAATAAGCTTTCTTCCGGTAATCAATCAATTTTACTGCTTTTCCAACTATTTTTTTATTTTCACTATTCAAATTGTGGCGGCAGATAGCCATATTAGAGATTTATACAGAGTTGAGTATTCATTTTTTTGTTGTTGAAAATTAATTTATTTAACCGGAAATTGAACAATTCCAGTAGAAGATTCATCATTTTAGTTGAACATTCATCTCTTAGATTGGAAACCCAACTATTACCGGTTGAGAATTCATCCTTATTGGATCGTTAAAAATTTCATTATTTGGCTGAACACGTACTATTTTGGTTAATAATTCGCCTTTTTGGCTGGAAATTTTAACAATGTGGTTGATTTTTTTGTTCTCTCTTGACTGAAAATGCAACTATTATGTCAAAAACTCAATTTTCGGTTGAATTCAACTGTTTTTCATTAAAAATTAAAATCTTCGGCTGGAATACCAACTATCATATTTGTTGTTCAAAGCTTATCTCTTTATGTAAAAAAATTAATTTTTGAAATTGAAAATTTAACTATCTTATTTTTGATTAAGAATTTGTTTTTCTTTTAGTTAAAAATTCATCCAGGTATTTTGTTAAAAAGTCGTCTTTTTTGATAAATAATAATTTTCTTGGTTGAAATTCCATCTCTTTGATTCAAGATTCAACAACTATCTTGTTGAAAATTCTTCTTTTTACCTCTACTGTCATCAATTTGAAATTAAAATTTTTTTGGTTAAAATATCAACCATTACATTCTTCGTTGAGAATTTTTTCTTCGTTGGAAATAAATATTTTCAATTGAAAATTTAACTATCGAATTTTTGGTTTATTATTGACCTTTCATTTGAAAATTTGTCTGTTCGAGTTGAAGATTCATCTCTTTTAGTTTGAAATTCATGTATTTTGTTGAAAATTCAACGTCTTCTAGAACACCTTTCTGGAAGATTCAAAGCTTCCTAGAACCAACAGGAAATACTGTAGAAAGTTTCGATTGTCTGGGTGGGTAAAAACATCTAATTTTTTATTTTGACCAATGAATCATTCTTGCTCGGTAAATTATTTTTTTTCATCAAGATGTGTTTTCATAGAAGATTTTGGATCTTGGGGTGGGACAGAAATTCCAATTTTCCTATATTGGGATATAAATCTCTATGACATTTGAAAACTATTCTGTTCTTCCTGAAAGTCTTCCTTCAGATTTACGTAATTTTTACTTCCAGCTCTGGTAGATTCGCAACTTCCGTGGACGAAAAGGAATTGTTTTAAAAAATTTTGGATGTTTTTAAAAATCTTTACTTATTAAGAACATATAAAGCGATAACTTGTAGTAATCAAAATCAGAACATTCTCAAATTCTCAAATAAATCATGTTCTTATATTATTACGAAATATACTTCGATTTTGAAATATACTTTGATTTTGAAATGTGTTAATTATCTACAAAGAAGTATTACTTGTCTCTGGAAAATCAAATAATTATTCAGCGGAACCAGGCTAATACAAATCAGAAACTTTTTCGCATGACGGTAAGTCTGAATTTTCATTTCTGATTCCCAATTGTCTTAGGTTTCTAGGAATGTGAAATGCAGTTCGATTCAATATTTAGTCCAGTGATGGACTGTTGGACAATGAATTCAATGCTTAGAATTATTGTAATAACACTGACAAAGCTTGTTGATGATTAATGGCAGACTGACGTGGGACAGGGGCAAAAGAACATATTGTCACTTGAATATAATCTAATTCAAATAAATCCAACCGTAATTTCAGCCCAACCTGCGAATCAATGTTTTCACGTTAGCTTTCATAGAGAAAAAATTATTCGGGTTCTTTCGGAAACTAAGCACAGATGTATACTCCTAAAGCTACGATCACGTTCGTTGTTGCAACGATCGATTTCGATGCCGCCGGAGGTATACGTTATGCGACTCGTCCCTTTCCGCAGCACCAGAAGAAGATCGAGTTGGAAAAATCACTTCACTTCACAATAATAAAAAAAATGTAAAACACTTGACACTTTGATTCGATCACTCATTGGAATTAAGAACACTTTGTAGTGCAGTTTTGGATCCCATTTTTTAAAAAATACTATAACAAGGACGCCCGTCTATTCACTGCTATACTTGTAAAATTCGAAGATTCGCGAATAATCGACAGACCTCAAAAATTGGCCCCGGACCAGGATTTGAACACAGACCACCGGTATATTGAGCCAGCATGCTAAACTATGAATGTACTTAATGTTATAGATATATTAAAGGTATTATAATATTCACCAATGGAATTAAAGATGACCACAAAGGTGAAGATCGGATCACAAACGATCTCTATTTTCTCCAGTCGGAGGAAAAACTGATTATGATATTAATGAAGAATTTGATTGACCGTTTAACGAAGAAATTTTCTGGTTCTTCACTAGAGTGTATATAATATGCGATATTTATACTGCACAAGTCCGTTTCAAGGAGAAAAATGTATTTCACAATTTTGAAGAAGATGTAAAGTAGTAATAATAAAACGGGTGTCTAAAAAACGAAGTCTTACGACTTTCTTTTATTTCATAATTTTTTATATAATGTATGATGTACAACAATAACCTTAATATTATTTACTTCTTTCCCTGTTTTTTCTTTCATCAATTTGAATTTGAGTTTCACATTACTTATTAGACCTTGATATTAATTTCATCATTCAATCGACCACCAACACTTGCAAAAGTATCTGAAATTCATAGGAAAGAATTATATTGCTTGTGAAAATCGGCTTCTCCAAACATTCAGTAATGATGAACAAAATCGTTATCAATGGACAGAATATCTGTTTATTCTCCTTTAGTTGTTTTGAACGTGAAAAAAGACGAACAATTTCGTATCTTATTATATAAACTGTCAGGAGACAAGAATGCAAATTTCCCATACTATCATGATCTTTCTAGTAAATTTAAAATTATTTGACATGGAATAAAGCCGAGTATGGAAACATACCAAGAAATAATTTAGTCATATACGGCGTTTAATTGTGTAGAAATGATACCGCCTCAAACCATGTGGGTAGGGGAGTCAACGATTTTACTTAAGTTTAACATTTTTGATAACGTTGAATCAACAAGATTACTCTCAATTTGAAATTCACTAGTTTTCATCACCAACTTTTTCTACAGCAATTGTCCTTGACACTTCTATAAGCTATATATATATATATATATATATATTAATAAAAGAAGGTACTTAAAATCGGAAGCGTGAAGAAGAAAAATTAATATAAAAACGTGATTGTTGGGTAAGACTTACAACTTCATTTTAAAAAATTAATATGTATGACAAATTACTGCGAAATTTGTAGATAGAATAGGCCACCTTCACCAACGTATCGTATTTGCAAGTTGTTGCTTCAAGGAGAAAGAATCAGAATTATTCACACACCTAATTTATTTCACCATACATTGTTCACATCAAAAACAATCGCTTTCATGCTTGGCCTTTTAACTTTATGGAAATAACGAGACTTCAATAATGCGTATTCACAACCAACATTTCATATCAAGAAGTATCAAGGAAGAAAGAATATCTGGCTAATTTCCGGATATTAAGGCCTTAAGAAGCAACACATTTTTTAGGGGACAAAAACCTCGCCGAATCTGAAAATGCTTGTTTCCACTTCGAAATCTTAACCGGAAGCCTGGAATCCAAGATGGCAACCGAGATTACGTCTGATTTATTTTTACTTTCTTAGCGAACGAAATGAAATGTACTTTCTCATGAAATTTTTTTCTGTACGGAAATGAACACCAAAAAAGTTCACAAATCAAAAATAAACTTTGAAACTACCTATTTTTACGGCTCGTTATAGACAGGTGTGCAAATAACGCTTCACAATTGGCTTAGAAAACTTATGAAAAAAGATATAAGGGGGTTTTCGGTGCTCCCAAATAAGGTTGAATAATTAAAAATTACGAATTTCAAGAATAAATATATTTCGAATTTTTTTCTTGAAAATCCAGTTTTCGCGTCATGTGGAATGCTTATAGGAATATTTTTGGTATGGAAACCGATCAACACAATGCTAATTTAGCATCAAGATGGCTCAGGATTTCAAAAGATTCGGAAAGATATTCACGGATTTTAAAAATCTTGATGAATTTCAGAGGGATTTCAAAGATTTTGAAGGGCCTCGTAAAACATCGAAATATTTTACAGAGTTTCAATGATTTCGATTTCGAATATTTCAAAAGAAGTCACGGGATTTCAAATGATTTTATATAATTTCAAGACATACCGAAGTATTTTTAACAAATTTTGAAGAATATCAGGGGATTTTAATTGGATTTAGAATATTTGAAAGAATTTGCAGTAATGTAATGAGTTTTTAAAAAATTTCACAGTATTTGAGAAGAGTTGTAAGAATTTTAAAGGATTTTAACGAATTTTAAGAAATTCAAAGCGGTTTCCATAGTTTCACGAGATTTCAAAGGATTTTAAGAGATTTCAGAGAGACCAAAGTGCATATACGGATTTGAGAGGATTTCGTGAGATTCAAATATATTTAACGAAATTTCAAAGGATTTTTTAATAGTATAACAGATTTCAAGAAATTTTGAAGAATTTTAATGGATTTTCAAATATTTTGAGGGATTTCAAAAGATTTGGAATGATTTCGACAGACTTGGAAGATTTCAAGGGAACTTGCAATAATTCGAAATATTTCGCTAAATTCTAAGATTTTTGACCGATTTTTTCAAATTTTGAGGGATTTCTATGAGATTTTCAAAATTCCAAATGATTGCAAGTATTTCAAAAGTTTTCACGGAATCTCAAAGAAGTTTGAGAGGTTTCAAGGGTGCAAAGAGATTTCGAAATATTTCAAATGAACTCACCTGATTTGATAAGACTTAATTGGACTATTTAATATATTATGGGATCTCAAAAGTTTCGAAAAGATTTCCACGGATTTTGAAGATTTTAATTAATTTGAAAGATATTTCGGAGATCTCAAGGGATCTCATAATACTTCGAAATATTTCACGGCATTTCAAGGATTTTAACCGCTTTTTAGAGATTCGAAGGGTTTTCAAAATAAAAAAATAAAATAAAAGGAGACGCAAAATCTCAAAGCATTAAAATGATTATACGCTTACCCTGAAAGGGATTTGGCTTGATTATATAATAATGAATAACGACAAAATGAAAGGGATTTCTCTGGGATTCTGAAGATTTCTAGAAATTTCAAGGATTTCAAGTGTCTTTACGAAATATGGAAAAAATTTGAAGGCTTTTCAAGGACTTGCAGGGAACTTAATCGTTCCAACGAATTTCAAGAGCTTATGTACGATATCCATGGAATTCAAATTTTTCAAAAAATTCTTACAAATTTTGGAATATCTAAAGTTATCTACAAAATTTTAAGAGAATTCATGAGGTTTCAAAAGATTACAAAGATTTTTAGGAATTTCACGAGTTTTCGTGGAAGGTATACACCAGATTTCATGAATGCTTTACCCATCGAATCTATATTTATCAGACGAATCTGATATAAAAATTACATAAAAAAAAGAAATGAAAGAAATAGTGACATAATGTGTATAATATTGTGGAAAGTAAGTTTAGCATTCAAATCCAATTTCAATTAGCATATTTTTACAGAATGAAAAATAATCCTAAGGAGGAAACTTACGTAAAAAATGTTTTTGCTTCCCCCGCTCACAAGCCAGGATTCCTAAGATCTTTTAGACCCCCCTCCCGCCCAAAAAAGCCTTGCGTAATTAATAGACGCTCTCTGCAGAAATATAAAGAAACTCAGGGCAGGAATTTCTTGAGAATCAATTTTTTTAAGAAATCAACGTTTTTCTCAAAAAAAACATTAAAAATAATCATGAAAGAGCTATTGGAATCAATTCGGTCATCAAAATTTTGATTCCTCAGGGATTTTTACACTAAAGAAAAGTGTTTCAGTGAGTTACGTTGAAACTGTATGAAGCGGCATAGTCCTTAGTGAACTAGTTCAATCCATATTTTAGAGATTCAAGAAGTGTCAAAAATAGAAAAAGTGCAATAACTTTGCAAAAAAAAATTTTCAAGTGAAATCTCTGGCAGTCTATTTTTTCTACCAGGCGAAATATTTTGACCATACACTCTAAAGGCACATACAATTTCCTATACAGAGAGATTTCCCCGGAAAATGTTGTTGTTGTGATTTTTTTTTAACGGAAGATAAAGCGTTTTTTTTGCGAATGATAGTATTTTTCGCAAAAAAAATATAAAGCCGTTTGCGGAAGGTGGATTTTGTCACGGCCATCGCAGGCCATACCCGTGACCGGTGTTATATCAAAGTTCAAGCGCATTTCAAGGAATTTCAAAGATTTTAACAGATTTTCAGATATTCGAAGGGACTTTGATAAACTATGAAGAATTTCTATGCGATTTTGAAGATTTTAAGCCATTTTAAGGATTTCAAAATATTTTACGGAATCTCAAATAATTTTAATAGATTCCACGAGATTTCAAAATACTTCACAATATTTTAAAAGAAGCCAAAGGATCGCGAAACATTTTGAAGCAGTATCAGAGATACTGAACTATTTTCACGAATTTTGAAGGATATGAGGTCTTTTTAATTGGATTTCGGAGATTTGAAGGTATTTGTAGGAATTGCATAGCTTTTTAAAAGATTTCACAGGATTTGAGAAGATTTGCAAAGATGACAAAGGATTTTACGAGATTTAAAAGGATTCTGACAGATTTCGAAGATTCTAAAGTATATCTACGGATTTTAGACGATTTCTCAAGATTTGAAAATATTTAACGAAATTTTGAAGGAATTCCGATTAGTGTAAATGATTTTAAAGGATTTTGAGGAAATTTTAATAGATTTAAAAGGTTTTGATGAATTTTCAAATATTTCAATGGATTTAAAAAGATTGTGAAAGAGATTTTGAGGGATTGAAAGTGATTTTTATGGAGTTCTGAAGCTTTCTAACGATTTCAAGGATTTTAAAGTTTTCACGGAATCTTAAAGAATTTTGAGGGATTTCCACAGTTCCTCAAGGATTTCAAGGGTTTTCCAGGGAACTCAATCGTTATAAGGGATTGCAAGAGTTCATTTACGATATATATATATATGGAATTCAAAGGATTTCAAGAAATTTTTCAATGAATTAGAAAAATTTAAGTCATTTATAGAATATCCAAAAGAATTTATGGGACTTCAAAAGATTGCAAAAATTTGCAGAAATTTCACAATTCTATGAAACGTGTACACCAGATTTCAAGATGGAACTTCTTGATTGTATATTTAATGGGCATATGTAATATGAAATATTACATAATGAAAGTATAATATATACAAATAAATAGTTAGAAAGACGATTTGAAAAATTATCTTTCTTTGTGATTGGTCCTATAAAGAAATGCTTAACAGAAATTTTATTAAACCTTTTAAAACCTTTCAAATGTTTAGAGGCAAGTTTACAAGTCTTCGCGAAAGCAACAATTTCGATATCTCAACTCTCTTTCGTATTCCGCGTTATTTGGATCACATTTTTGAATTTTCGATTTTGCAAGAAAATTCAGAAAGTTGTTACGACAATCTTCTAGGGCTTTTAAAGAGAAACGTTTTTCTTCCCTCGACTCTTTTTCATATCGTGCATTCTTTGGCTCAAAATTTTCATTTTCGCTTCTTCTTTTGAATTTTGTAAATTTTATAACTCACAATTTTCATTTTATCGAAGAAAGTCATGAGGATAAATTGTTCGACAAAAACATTCGACAAAAGCGGGGTGGGAGAGTCAAATTTTACACAAATCTAATACATTTCTTGATGAGAATGTGATAATTCGAAAGAGAAAACTTACGTAAGAAATGCTTTGGACTCCCATCATGCCCCCAAGTAAGAGTTTGTAAGATCTTTCAGACCTCACCTCACCCCCCAAAAAACCCCTTCAGTAATTAATGGACGCTCTCTCAAGAAGTATGAAGAAAATCAGGCTGGTCATATTTTGGAAATCAAATTTTTAAGAAAAGCAAAATTTTTCTTAAAACCATGAAAAGTGGGCATGAAGTAGGAGTTGGAATCAATTGGGACCTCAAAATTTGGTTTTCCCGGGGATTTTCATACGAAAAAAAAGAGTTTCAGCGGGTCCGGTGTGGAATCCAGCAGTTAGAGAGTAAATAAAGCAAGGTGATAGATTAAGAGTGTGTAAATAATTCTAATTGTTCCATTTTGAAGGGAATAACTCGGTGAAGGTCACAGTCAAACCAAGAGATATCTTTTATCTGATGTTGCATGAAATGATTGCCAAAAACTGAAAACGTTCACCACGTGAATTGTTTTTTTTTTTTTTTTTTTTGGAATCGAGGAGGACAAAGGGGGAAGATTCATTAATTACGCAGCTCATTAACGTATATCTTCGAAAATCAGTGTCATCTGCTGTCATCACTAGATCACTAACGACTGGTAGAATAATGATAAGTCGATTAGTCCAAATATTCACTAACTCGCTAGTGGGGAACTACTAATTCCGCAGTTTTATTAATCTATTTGAGTCTGCATATGGAGATATATGAAGGTTCAAGAAATAGGAAGCGGGGAAGAAAAAGAAAAAATTAATATGAAAACGTGATTGCTCAGTAAAATTTTCAACTTTATTGAAATAATAG
>JAUMHM010088064.1:0-10047 GCA_032362435.1 Melikaiella ostensackeni
CATTAGAAATAACACTACGAGTTTAGATGACGTGTAATAGGTTTTCTGATGATACATTTTTTTTAACTAGGTTTGCAAATTTTGAACAAGATAACGCTGCAACGGTACAGTTCAGTAATAACTTAATAGGTTTGAACATCATTTTCATATTTCAGACTTCACGCTCTTTCCCATATTCCTCTCTTTTTCCTTTTTCAAGAATTCTTTTTTCCCAGTTTTCAAGAAACTTCCCCTTTTTTCGCTCAAATGCCAATTGAATTAATGGAACCCAATAGGAAGAATCAAAATATTCTTAGTTCAAAATTAAATTTTTTTTGTTGAAACGCCTACTATTATATTTTTGGTTCATAATTCATCTTGCCTGGTTAAAAATTCTACCGTTTAGTGAAAATTTAATTATTCTGTTGAAAATGCAACTATTTTGTTAAAAAGTCATCTTCTTCGTCAATAATTCAACTACTTGGTTGAAAATTTAACTTTCTTGTTGAAAATTCATTTTTTTTAGTATCATTAACTATTTTGATAAAATCGCATCTTTCTTGGTTGAATTTAACTGGATGAAAATTCGTTTTCTTTCATTTCTTTTTCGGTTTAAAAGGCAACTGTTTTCTGAAACATTCCACTTTTTAGTTCGAAAACTAAACTCTTTTGTTAAAAATTCATTTTTTTAAAAGAATCATCATTTCAATTGAAACTTCATCTCTTTGATTGAAAATTTAAATATTTTGTTAAAAATTTGTTTGTTTTTTTTGGTTGAGAATTAACTTTTTTAACTGAAAATGTAACTATTCTGTTATTGGTTAAAAATTATTATTTTTAATTGAAATTAATCTTTTCTAGTTGAAAAATCATCTTGTTGGTTGAAAACTTAACTACTTGATTGAAAATTAATCTGTTTTGGTTAAGGATTCAACTATTTTGTTAAAAATTCGTCTGTTTTGGATGAATTCGATTCTTTTTTATTTCAAATTAGAACATTTTTTAGTCATGAGTAAAAGATTCATCATTTTATTTTGAACCTCATATTTCTGGTTGAAACCTCAACTATTATAATAGAAAATACAGCTATTTGCTTGAAAATTAAACTATTTGTTTGAAAATTTAACTATTTGGTAGAAAATAAACTTTTTCATTGGGAAAACACATTTTTGGGCTGAAAATTCGACTCTTTAGTAGATAATTTGTCTTTTTGGCTCAAAAATGTAAAAATTCCGTTGGAAATTCATGAATTTGGTTGAAAATTCGTTTTTTTTTTGGTGAAAAATTAATCTTTATGGTGATAAATTAATTTTTATAGTAGAAAATTCAATTATTTGGTTAAAAATTCATCATTCTTGGCTGAAAATTGAACCACTTGATTGAAAGTTAAATCACTTTCTTAAAAATTCTTTTTTTTTTTGATTCACCTCTTCCGTTGAGAATTGAACTATTTTGTTGATAATTCGTTTTTTGGTTGGTTGAGATCAACTTTTTTATCTGAAAATTTAACTGTTCCACTTTTGATTAGAAATGTATTCTTTATAGATTGAAAATTCAACTACTTCGTAGAAAACTCATGTATTTTGTTGAAAATTCGTCTTCTGGGGTAGAAAAATAATTTTTTTGATGGAAGTTAATATTTTTGGTAGAGGATTCAACTATTTTGTCACAATTTCATCTATTTTGGTTGAATTCAACTGGTAGAAAATACGTTTTTTTTTCATTTTTTTCCGGTTCAAAAAATAACTGTTTTCTGAAACATTCTACTTTTAAGATTGAAAACTAAACTCTTATCTTGAAAATTCATTCTTCTTAAGAATCATCATTTTAATTGAAACTTTATCTCTTAGATTGAAAATTTAACTATTTTTTTGAAAATTCGTTTTTTTGGTAGAGAATTATCTTTTCCGACTGAAAATATAACTATTCTGTAGAAAAGATACTAAAAGATAACTAGAAAAGATCAATTTTAATAAAAAATAAAAAATAATTATTTTTAGTTGTTATTGATCTTTTCTAGTTAAAAATTCAACTATTTGTTTAAAAATTCATCTTTTTTGGTAGAAAGTTGATCTTCTTGGTTGAAAATTCATCTTTTTGGTTGAAAACTTAACTACTTGGTTGAAGATTAATCTGTTTTGGTTAAGGATTGAACTATTTTGTTGGAAATTTGTCTGTTTTGGATTAATTCGATTCTTTTTGACTTAAAATTGAAACATTTTTGGTCATGAGTAGAAGATTCATCATTTTATTTGAAAATTCATATTTCTGGTTGAAACCCCAACTACTATTGTAGAAAATTTAATTATTTGGTTAAAAATCAAACTATTTGTTTGAAAATTTAACTATTTGGTAGAAAATGGACTGTTTCATTGAGAAGACACATTTTTGGGCTGAAAACTCGTCTTTTCTGGTAGAACATTATTCTTCATGGTGAAAAATCTACTTTTTTTAGTTGAAAATTTAATTATTTGCTTCAAAATTCATCATTCTTGGCTGAAAATTCAACTATTTGGTAGAAAATTCATGTGTTTTGTTGAAAATTCCTCTTTTGAGGTAGAAAATTAATTTTTTTTTGTTGAAAGTTAATATTTTTGGCTGAAGGTTCAATTTTTTTTTTTTAATTTATTTTTTTGGTTGAATTCAACTGGTATTCAACCTTTATTGAAAATTCATCTACGTAGTTGAGGATTAACTGTTTTGTTAAGAAAGCATTTCATAAACTAAACTCACAAATGAAGTCCGTGTTAAGCCAACGGCTACGTTACTTTTTGGAGGGGGGGGGGTAAGACTAAACTACGGTTTTCAACAATGGAGGGTAAAAAAAAACAAAATTGGTAACGTAGTTTATGAACGGCCCCTAAAATTTGCTACTAAATTGCAATGTCACGCAAGAGTCAGTTAAACTTGTTCAAGTAGAAAAAGTCTATCTTGACGAGACGCGTACTGGATTCGTTTTAGCACGGGGACTTCCAGATATTCCATACCAACAGGAAAGTTTCTTCTTTCCTTGTAGCTTACGTCAATCCTCTACGACTCTTATAATTTAAATATATCACACAATTCGTGCAAAAATGATACAAAAGTATAAAAAAGGATTTCTTCTTATTTCTCGAACATAAAAAACAAAATTTCTCTGTAAAAGAAAACTGCCCAAACTTAAAAAACAAATCATAACCATAGCCATTTTCTCTTTGATCACCAATTATAAAGAAAATGTTTATTTATTTCTAGAAACGTAAAAAAATGTTTCTGATTCGCCTCAATTGACGACATTACACTATATTTTTTTTTAAGCAATAAGACAATTATTGTAAAAATGCACATTTTACTCCTAGACGCATGACGTATCATAACGATGATAAGACTAAAACGGTACATATACTATGAACCGGTTTACTGCAGGTCACGAAACCGACATGACGTCGGTAAACGGTGTAGCTTATAATGTGACAGGAAAGTCAATAGAAAAACGAGTTTCCCATTTTCTGTTGTTTGAAAGGACTAGAAAGAAGCGATAAGACTGCAGAAAATAGTAGCCAGGAAACCTCACAATAACCAAAAAAAGATAACCCGAATAAAAATCGTAAGTATAACTAAAGAATAACTTCACTAGTTAACTAAAGAATAACTTGAAAATAAACTAAAAAATACGGCCATATTTTGACTGAACATCAGCTATACTTTAGCTATACTTCAATTATACTGCAGCTATACTTCTTAGATATACTTTAGCAGTACTTTCCCCATACTTCAACCATACATCGCTATACTTTAGCTATACTTAACTACACTTCATTTGTACTTAAGTATGGCTAAAATATCGGACATAGAATGGCATATAGATAAAAGATCCAGAATCTTTGATTCCTAAACATAGTATTGTTAGCATAAAAATCAGGTGAAATATTTAATGTTAAATTTTGCGTAATATAAAGTCAAACAACTTATGTTACCATTAACATTTTACGCATTTGCATTTTACTTATTTCAGAAGTTGCAAACAATATTTTTTGATATTGTGAAAATCATGATTGTCAATTTCTCTTTTATGTATTTTAGATATTTGATTATCTCCCATCTTCGAAAATATGGCTGTTTTTCAAAAATACGGCCATACTTTGAACATGAGCTACACTTTAGCTATATTTCAGTTATACTGCAGCTATACTTCTCAGGTATACTTTAGCAATACTTTCCCTATACTTTAACCATACATTGTTATACTTAAGCTATATTTGAGCTATACATTCAATATACTTTATTCAAATATACGTGATGGATGGGATAGTATCATTTATCATACTTTTACTATACTATCTGAGTGATCACCCCCATACGATTTCCCAGATGTTTTCATAGATCAATCCCAAACCAAAGTTTATTTAGCAGAATATAAAAATCCAAAAACCGGCTGTCCTCGCTGAAAACTGATTCTTGTCTAGGCAAGTATGTAAGTTTCGTGCTAATGAAAAAAATTCACAAATTTCACTCATAAAAATGCAGTTTGACAAAGTGTAGCTTCATGTGGAGAACAAGAAGCTACAACTCACCTACCAAAAAACCGAAAACTATTAATCACATCCAATTCTCCTTTGAGTATGAATTTAGTGCTAATTAAATGCTATCAATTTGTACCTCTCCCAAAATTGCAACTTTTTTCATTTTTAAAAACTCATGCTAGTGCCAACTTTACGCAAAGCTAGAACTCCCATACGAAAAGACCAAAAACTATAATTGGCATGAAATTTTCCTCAAGGTAGGAATTTAGAAAATGAATTCTGCAGAAGCTGTGACCATTCATATGGCAACATCGGTAAATTTTAATTTCCACATAAGCCCGAACTTTAGACTGTTCTAAACAATTTGCTGTTGCTCCTAAGAAGACAGAAAATTCATATTCTCCACGACAGTTACTATCTAAAATCCAAAGAAAATCTACTCTAAATCATAGCATGAATTCCGCAAAGCTGTAGCCATTCATAGGTCACTATCGATACATTCGAAGTTCCACCTGAACACGAACTTTAAATTATACTAAACAAATCCCTGTTGCTCCTAGGAAGCCGGAAATTTCGTATTCTCCAGGATAGTTACTATCTGAAATCCAAAGAAACTCTGCTCGGAATTATAACATAAATGCCGCAGAAGCTGTAGCCATTTGTTGGCCACCGTCGGTAAATTCTAATTTCTACCTGAACCCGACTTTAAACTGTTCTAAACAATTCCCTGTTGTTTCTAAGAAGACGGAAATTTTGTATTCTCCAGAAAAGTTAGTACCTCAAGTTACACCTTATGAAAATTTAGCTGCTCAGCTTGAACATGATTTTATACTTATGGAATACATTTCTCGCATCAAGTTAGTAGTTGTGTGTATACTTTTAACAGTGAATAATGCAAATAATATTGCCTCGGATCTAGTGATGTCGTTGAGTGATATTTTCCGACACCGAGACGATACCACTACGATAGTGACCTACCCGTCTCGGTTTGGTATCGCTCAGTTTCGTATCGTAACGAAAAAATATCGGAAAGTGCAGTATCGTATCGGTATCGTATCGAATTTTCGAGACAAAACGTCCAGATGGGTTATTCGTCATTCACAATAGAAGGGTTGCCGAGTGGCCAATCGCAGGTACCGGAAAAAATTGTTTTCGAAGCTGCGATCAGCTTCGGTGGCCTGTACTATATTGTACTATTTTCTTTTAATTAGTATGTTATTATTAGAAGATATTTTGTATTGGTAATCTTACCAAATTTACTTCGTTTTAAGTACCACCCTTCTACTACATTAGAAAATTGCATTTTTATATTGAGACAGCTTCACATATTCCGCGTTTTTCTAAAAATGGTTTGCTAACAACCATTGACAAATTGCTTGAAAATCTAAGAGGAAATGTGCTTCAGGTTCTTATGATGCATATATTTAATTGTAATAGTACCAATATTTCTAGAGAAAATAGAATAAGGAAAGTATATTTTCTTCCTTAGAAATTCGAACGTTCAGAACGTTACATTTAACGGAAAGATTCTTGGTACTCAGGTATGCGTGAAACTCGTCGCCGTTTCCCTTCTACTTTTGTACCGCAGGAAGCCACCATCTGGCTGTCTAGTCTCAAAATTCAAAAACGATACTGAGAGATATATCAGTTTTTCGATACCACATCGATACGAGACAAGACCGGTACTGGAGTCTCAGAAACCGATATCATTACGAGAAAAAACCGATATTTTCCGATACGATATCCAGAAAGTCTCGTATCGAACAGCATCACTACTCAGATAGGATTGGAACTTTTCTTGATGCAAGGCATACTCTCGGAATAGTTTCAGGCGATGAATGGAGAATGAGTGTTTGGAATGCTAGAGGTGTAAATGATCTCAAGGAAAAGGAATTGCGGGATACAATGCGCGTAAGGAAGCAAGATATTTTGTGTGTACCGGAAACAAAGAAGAAGGGATGTGAGATAAGGCATAAAGAATGGACTCGTACTTCAGTCAAGAGTAGATAATGATTCAAATGGTAGCCAAGGAGTTAGTCTGATCATGAATGAGAGAGCAAATAGCATGTCAAAGAGTAGGAGTGTGTATCTCCTCGAATATTATGGGTTAATAGTGATAGCAAGGATATAAAAGGTACCTTCTGGGACTCGCTAAAAGATATTATAGGTACCTGCGAACCTGGCGAAAGAATCATTTTACTCGAAGATATAAATGGCTGGAATAGAAACGTTAGACAATTCCGTTGTAGGTGGCGGAAGAAAAATGGATATCGACGACATTATATCCGTAATCAAGAAACTAAAGGACGGTAAGGCTGCTGGTGTGGATGGTACCACCGGTGAAATGCTTAAGTGCGGTGGCAGATATCTGTTCGTGTGGCTGAGCGAGTTTATGAATATGTGTGCTGTGTACGGTGAAGTTCTAAATGATTGGAGAAAGGTGATTATCGTTCCATTCTACAAGGGAAAGGGTGATACAGGTGACTGTACTAATTATAAAGGGATTAGCCTACTTAGTACCGTGGGCAAAATATTTACTAAAATACTTATTGGTGAGGTCATGGGAATAACTAATGAAATGATCTGGGAAGTCCAATGTGGATTTATGCCAGGGAAATCATGTGCGGATCAGATATTTTGCTTGAGACAGATCATAGAAGAAAAAGTTGAGGATAAACAGAAAAGTTTTCTGTGCATTTGTTAATCTGGAAATAGTATATTTCGTATCAAGTGCGGAAAGGCGTGTTTTAACGCAAAAGCGAATTGCGACTCGCTCGCGCGTTAAAAGACATTCCGCACGTGATACGAACGATATTTTTCGTTCGCTGTATACCGAAAGTAAGCCGAGTCGGTGTAAATTTTGAATTAACGAAATACAAAAAATATGTTGAAAAAACATACAGAAGGTAAAAAACGTTCGGGATAATATTCTAATTAGAGAAATAAATTAAGGGGGAATCAGGGGTTCAACAAGTTACACGTTTTCTCTGTCTTTTCTGCGTATTTCCGCGTTTCAGAGCGAGAAGTAAATAATTTTCCGCACACTTAAAATTTTACCGCACTAGTGCGGAAAAATCAACTTTCCGAACGCAAAACGACACCGCCAAGGCTTACTTTCGATGTACGGTGGACAAAAAAGCTTTCGAATGGTAGTAAATCGAGTGTGAGAGTAAATGGATAAATGAGCGATTGGTTTGATATGAAGCAGAGTGTTAGGCAAGACTACGTCATGTTCTCCTGGATTTTCAATTTATACGTGGACGAATGTCTAAGAATGGCTCTTTTAGACGAAGAAGGTGTTCATCTCGGAACAGTGAAAGTGCATGGACTGGCATTTGCAGATGATAAGATTGTTATGGCAGAATAAGTCGACGATTTGCAGAGAATGATGAGCAGTTCGGAAGGAAAGTGACGCCTGAGACGAAAGATTTCAGATATTCATAGGCCCGCGTGAAGATATTTGCTTAGTGGATTAATATAATAGCTTTATGAAGCTCTTCACCTGGGGTGATTGCTAGAGAGATTGAACAGCGACCCGTGTCGGAGCAGTGTTGTGGAAAGAGTGTCATTTGAATGAATAACACGCGATGACTTCTAGATTGATCTAAAACTTTCTTTGAGAAAGAAAGTATCTAACATTCAAAGAAACCATTTACAGGCCACCATCGGTAAAATCGAATTTGGCACAAACCGGCAGCACTTAATTGGCACTAAATTCCTACGTTATGGACAATTTCATGTGCTTAATTATTTTTTGATTTCTGATGTGGGAGTTGTATCTTCACGTGAAGCTACTATTGCCCATTTTTGTACAACATTACAGAGAAGAACATATTTTTCGCGGCACAAATTAGCACTTAATAAGCACAATATTATTGTATGGTGCCCATTTTAATAGGACTAAGTGGTAATTCCAGCTTCACACACCTGGATAATGCGTATGAAATTTCCCATTATTTAAAAAAGTGGATACAACATTTCAGGTTCAATATTTTGTCATTTCTTTCGTCGTTTGATAAAATTATTTAAAATTTCTTAGAGATCAAAATGAAATCCACTTTCTAATGAAAAATTTCATATACTGAAATAAAATACAAAAAATCCACAAATCAAAAATGGACTTCGAAAGTGTCTACTTTACGGCTCATTGAAGATAAATGTACAATAAATGTACAATAAAAAAAAAGAGGAAGAAAAAGTAAGAGTCAACCTAACCCACCTCTCACTCTTGATTTTTTCCGTCTTTTTTACACTATTGGGGTCTTAACATGTTTCGAAGCCAATTTAGACTTTCTCATCAAGAATAACTCAAATAACAGACCTTCTTTATAAGACATACTGTAATCTTTCTCATAAATTATTCCTTTTCATGGATATTAATGCATTTTTTATAATTTAACTCAAAGAGAAGCTAAATTTTTCATGGAAACATAGAAAACATACATAAAAATACAAAGGTCTTTGTTTTTTTTTCTCTTCATATTTGGAAGTGAACAAAGTATTATTCTAGATGATAATTACAAAATAGTAGGAAATAGCTTGATCAAGTCAGTCAAAAGCGTAAAGAGCCGTGTAAAATAATGCACTCAAATTGAGTCGGAAATTAGAATTGATGGAAATCGGTACCAATATTTACAAAAGTACAATAGCTTCTCGTAGAAGGGCATGCAACAAACGATTCAGGGTCCTCGAAGCCAGCTTCATATAAAAGCACGAGCAACGTCCATGAGAAGAGACACTCTCTCGCGCCAGCCACTCCGATAATCATCAAACAAAAGAGACTGCACTCTCACCGAAATTCTCAACATTCCAATAAAAATCTCATCTAAGACCTAACTGCTCGAACAATGCGTGATTATGTTTCTTCATCGTGAAGAAAAAGTGATTTGTCAATTAATTAGTTAATTAATAATTGCAATTAAGGATACGCACTTACCCACTATCCACTCAGGAGTCTAGTGTAAAGTCCGAAGTCGTAATAGGTGATTCCAGTGAAAAAAGTGAAATGACAATTGATCAAGATTGATCAATAAGTGAAGGAATTCATTGTGTTAGCTATTGTGTGCTGAACAATTTCAGTGTACTCTCAGTGAATACAAGTTCAATTAAAAGTGAGTAAACTGTATACACTTTTAATCTCAAAAAACAACAATGCTGTATTATGCTAATTAAAGAAGCTTAATATGAACTGTAAATTGCTATCATAGCTAAACTTTCAAGTTATCAGAGTAAAGTTCATCCGCTCTAAATCCTAAGCATTTGACAGAATATCGACTTCACGAAAGTAAGAAA
Organism: Melikaiella ostensackeni; assembly: GCA_032362435.1. Classification (NCBI taxonomy): domain Eukaryota; kingdom Metazoa; phylum Arthropoda; class Insecta; order Hymenoptera; family Cynipidae; genus Melikaiella; species Melikaiella ostensackeni. The sequence continues at coordinate 9,774 of JAUMHM010088064.1, forward strand.
TATTTTTTTAAAGAATTATTGCAGGCATGATTTTTACGCATGATAGCGGACATTATTGATGAAAAAATTATCTGGTCCAGATGTAGTAACATTCCTTGAACCGGAACGATTTTGAGCACGTAAAAACTTTTATGGTACGCAGACTCGCTTAATGAAATCGACATATTGGGCCCCCTTTTCTGCCTTTTCCTGACACTAATTCCTGCTTCGATCAAACTCTCTCTCTCTCTCTCTCTCTCTCTCTCTCTCTCTCTCTCTCTCTCTCTCTCTATCT
>JAUMHM010088065.1:0-10047 GCA_032362435.1 Melikaiella ostensackeni
AAATCTCTCGTCGACGAGTGCCCAATCTGATATTTTTCTAAAATCAGAAAACAAGCTTCGTGCAATCGGTTAGTCAGATGGTTTAACGGTAATACCGTAGAAAATATATTCTTCCGAATCTCAAAACGGAGAGAATATCCTTTTTTTAAAAATACTAGTTTATCATTATATAAAAGAAAAAGTGATAGAGAGTGAGTTAAGTGTAAAAAGAGACTTTCCCTCTTTCGGGTAAGACCCAATCACTCGTTCCTTTCTTTAATTATAAAGTGAGCATAAAGATTATACGGTGTGTGTGTATTTAAAACTCGCCCGCTCCCGTAGGAACTCACGCATGGCCTATTTTTCCTTGCCACCCTAGCTCCGTCGGGAACGGTAGGCTAAGCTTACAACATTAAGGTAAGGGGGAATCTGTATCGTTGCATATACATATATTGAAATTTGTACTCATAATCAAAGAAATCTTGAGTTGATTGGGGAAAATCTTGTGTATCTTTAATAAAAAATAAAAGATTGATCTAGCTAATCAAATAAATGTTTCTTTGATTTGGTACATTGGGCCTAGATTGAGTTACTCTATAATTTAAATACCTTTTACCTATAATTTTCACAAAAATAAAAGTAGTGCACTTCAATGGGATAGCAAGGATTCCAACCGAATCTAGGAATTCTAGGAAAATTCTAGAAAGAAAGAAATCCACAATACATAATTTATGATTAACTGTCACAAGTTAATCCACGGTCTGTAGCCTTCACGTGCCATATGATAATCCACACTATTTTCTTGTAAACATGATTTAATTAATATTATTGAACATCATTTTGACAAACATAATTTTCGGTACGTAACACTATCGCCACCGCTGCCACCATCAATTTGTTACAACCCAACCTTGTTTCCTTTTAAACTTAATTCTTTCATTCAGTTATCAAATTGTCAGAGTGTCTACCTTTAATTTTAATAAAAAGAAAACATGTGAGTTACTAAGGCGCCAATTTGCTAGATTTTAAATTTATTATCATTTTTCTTAAATTCCAAATCTATTTTATTTTTATGCGGGACTCGTACCATACTGCTCTCATCCAAGGGTGCTATACCTAAATTGGCCAGTGGGAAATCAAATAACAAGTTCTAATCTTCGTTTGTAATGCATGCATGGAAGTATATTCTGCAACCCCCAACAACACTAGTATAATTAATGTTGGTTCAAATTTTAATTAAGAAATTCATAATTTTTAATTACACTTTTTTTTCTTGTGAATTTCACAATTTTCACAAATAAAAAATTAGGAACGATATATTATCACTTACCAAAACGTTGATCTTAAACTACCGTAAGGCAGGAGAGCAAGAATTGTCTTGGGATAGCCCTTGTTATAATTCTTCCTTACGGGCAAACTTGTTTAATTACGTCGTTGCAGCGAGTGCAACTCTTGTTCTCAAGATTTTCACTGCGAACGTACGCACACACATACATTACGCGAGCGAACACCTTTTCCCGAGTTTATCGAAAAGCGGCTTTCGCTTAAATTTTGAATTTCGGGAGAGAGCAAAAATTCCGAGTGATACTACTATTAAGAGGGAAAACAAGAGGGGTCTTGGGATAGCCCTTGTCGATTTCCCAACTAGTAATCAAAAGGATAATTAGTGTGGTAAGGAAGGAAAACAAGAAGGGTCTTGGGATAACCCTTGTCGAGGTCCTTCCCAATTCAATAGTGAGCATTCGCTTTCACGCCCGACGATTTGAGTGTTCCGTCGCGACGAGGCTCACGCCGCTGTACTTCAACAGCTCAGTTTTCATAGCCAACACCACCAAAGCCCTTGGAATCGGAGAAGAAGGATCGGGAAAGATTTAATCGTGAGAAAGATAGATGAACTCTTTCGACTCCTATGGAATTTGCAATTGTTGCAAAAGTGCAGGTGGTTGACATTTCTTCGGTTCACAACCAGCGCGTGACAGGGAATTGCCTTTCGTTTTAAGAAATTCCGCTGGAATGAAGAATTTAGGCATTTCGCAATTTATTCTTCTTTCGAAATCTTTGATTTCGAAAAATAAATTGCAGGTTTTGCTTTTTATTCCAAATTTTGGAACTCATTATGAATAACCTTCTCGGTGGGTGCGAAATTATTTAAATTGATGAGGATTTCATTTCTGATTGAGTTCGGAGTTTTAGTTCAGAAGATATTTGTATTTGAAATTTGGATGGAGAAAAGGGTGGAAGTCAGTAAGGGTAGGATGACTTGCGAAAGAGGAGAAGAGAACAGCGCGAGCCATAGCGGGTCACCCGCGACGGGCACAGGCACAAGCCCGCCAGCCTGTGGATACGCACGGTTTTCAGTAAGGGTAGCGTTGCATCCGTTGCATGCTCAAGGCACGAATTATAATATGAGTTCTCTTTTTTTTTTAATTAAAAATAGAAAAAGATTTATGAAAGTTTTGCTTTTTATTTTAAGTACGATGTGGTTAAATCAAATTCTTTTGTGAGGCAACTCGGCCTGCTAGCGCTGCTATGCTGAGGTCAGCATATCGTGGGTCCTCATGTTACGATAGCATTAAAAAGTGTGGAAATTTTTCTTTTATTACAAAATAAGCGAAGTATCGAAAAATATTTCATTTGTTGGAAATACTAAGAGAAATTTTAAAGTCGACTTTGGACCGCCCGTAACACAATAAATAGTATGTATATTAGGGCGGTCAAAAAAGACCTTTTTAGTGAAGGGCAACGGTCCTCCCTCATTTGATTCCAAATCCGAAAAAAAATTCTCATTTTTTTTCAAATTTTTATTTTAACACGTGCCCATTTTGACTTGAAGTTTCCTATGTAAATTTCATGGGGAAAAATCACGTTTTGGAGTTTCTGGAATAATTTTTCAGGGTTTGAAAAAATGTTACGGAAAAGTATAGAGGCTTTTCGAGAACTATCCAACAAAGAATTTCATGTATCAGACATATGAGTTTGACGCCCCTAATACACGCCCACGGTGCCACGGTGTCTCCGTTTGCAATTGAAAGTGATAGGTGCTTCATCAATTCGAAAATAGGATTTTGTCAAAATGGGAGAAAGTGTATTTAGCCGAACAGAATTTGATGAACAATTGAAACTATTTTATAGAAAACAACAAGAAAGCAATACAGCGATTTGGGATAAATCACAATTACACATCGGTAGTGAGTGCCAGGTGATTGTGAAACGAAACGATGCCACTGATCAGTTCATTTACATGTATATGACTCCAGTTGAAAATTTTTTCCTTGAGTTACTAGAAGCATACGTTCAAACAGGACATGGAGGACGAGATAATATGTTATACTATATGAAAAACAAGCGGTGAATCCCAAGAGTTGCTTTCGAAATTTGTATTGTTTGTTGCCCAGCTTGCAATCGAAAGAGAGCTGTTTCCAGGAAAGGTGTCATTGTAAAAACGAAAGTTTCTAACAGATTTAATTGTCATGGTCAAGTGGATTTTGTAGACTATCAATCTTGACCAGATGGTGAATACCACTTGCTGCTGAATTATCAAGACCACGCTACAAAATGCTTGTATCTGAGACCATTAAAATCGAAGCGCGCTGCTAATATTAGCAGAAGAATTGTCCAAGATTTTTTTCTTTTTTGGTGCTCCAAAGATCTTACAAAGCGACAACAGAAGTGAGTTTATTGCTGCCGTTATAAAAGAATGAGTTTCAATATGGCCACATTTCAAAATGGTATACGGACGTCAAGTTAGAATTTTTTGAAATATTAACAAAAATATTAACTATTCTTTCGAATTGGGTTGATTGAAAACTTATTTCGAATTTTGAAAAAAGTCTAGCACATATCTTTTCTCGTTTCACTTTACAAAAACTCATCTTTGCTTTTCCAAACTAAAGAAAAAAATTACAAGTTTTAATGATGCCAATTTCGCATTCTTGACTATTTTAGGTGGCCTAAAAACTAAGCGATGTTTTTTGAGATCTAATAAAAATGTATACTTCTGTAATTAATTTACTGGCATATTTTACCAGCGATGTCCAGTGATGAGTAGTAAATGAGATATCTCACAAAAACTATAATTTTTGTTAAAAAAAAAATTATTTGCTCAAAATTGACTTCTGAGGGCTTTAACTATGAAACTTTTAGAAATAGAACATCCGATTTTTTTATTTTACAGTAAATTCCATACACTTTAATTTTTGTACAAGCATTTGGGACTTAGAATGGTCTGCAAAGAAGCAATGTCCAAAAAAAAATTTTTCTCCACTTTTTTCACCATCCTTTAAGAATGTTGAAGGGTAACTGTAAAGCAGCTCAAAATCAATGCGTAACAAATCGTTGTTCTTACTTTAGATCAAATATAAAATGTGGTTCTCTCTGTTTGTCTCTGTTTAACGTGTTGTAATAAGTTGATGTAAAGTAAGTTGCAAGCTAATGTAAGTGTTCCAACGGTATGAGAAATTATAGATTTGAAATTCAAGAATCAAAATGATCGAATGTAAGTGTTAACAGTTAATGTATTATAAGGCAATAAAAATAATTTTATTTATTATAAAAACATTCATTATTTTCTTCCTTCTTTTATTTTTATACCAGTGAATATAACGATATTGATTTTTAATGAAATTCGTCTAACTGCCCCGGTCACTTTACGCATTTAGCCGTCTGCTCGGGAAGTCGGCTGAATGCCTGCTTGAATTCAGGGAATGAGACGAAAGAAAGGACGACGCAGATTCGTCTCCTTGCCTGCATTTGGCCTATTGTCTGGGTATTCGGCTGAATATCGTATTCACCTAAATGTCTACGACATAAACATGCCGCAAGATCGAAATCATTCCAGGCTTAGGGAAGCATGATTTTGCAGGTTGCGACAGTACTTCATCCTCACTCAATCAAGGGAAGAATTAACTTCTCAAAACTATGGTTTAAAGCTCTCATTTGCGAGCGTTGACAAATAAATTCTATGATGCCAAGGCAGACTATAATAAAATTGCACGAAGTGGTTATGAGATAATAGCTGCAATGTAATTTGCAAAAGAAGAATGCGCAAGCTTGGAAGAGTTGCGTTTTTTGCATTTTCAAAAATTAACTTTGAAAAAAAGCTTTCAAATTAGAAAGTCTGCCGCCCACTGGAGCTGCTGCGAAAAAACAATCCTTCAGAGTATTATCAGCTGACGAGAGTGGCTCGGAAATTCTATTAGCAAATAATATAACTTATATTGAGTTGAGAGATATAATATTCAAGAAGAGGGTTCAATATTTTGGAGTTCAGGATTTCAAAAATCACTTCAATGTTTGTCCCACAAGTTTTTCGTCTTGTCATCCGAAGTTGATATTTTAGACAGGAACTTGAAAATAATTAATCAGACAATTCAAAGCATACACTAAAATTGTTAATTTTAGATTGATTTTATTCAAATTTTTTATAGCTCAAAATCGATCTATCAACGTTTATTCCAAATAATAAATAATGGTCACTATTCTTGTATAATATTTTTCATAAAATGTCAGGCCATCCTCCATATTAATTTATCTTTCTATAAAATGAGAGGATATTTTTATATGCTGATTATAGAATCGAATAAATCGTCAAAATTGGAAGGTTGCGCGTTCGATTCTCGCTGCCCGTACTTTTTTTTGATTATTCATGAAAATTCTTATTCATTCCATTTTTGAATAATAATGAATAAATTATGCCATTTAATGATTATGTAATCATTATTCTTAACAAAAACTCTGTTTATCGTATCTTCATTATCTCTCGCTTGGAAAGTTGTACATTTTTTCAAAATTCTTCATTCTGCATTAGTTTCTAGTATTTATATTTTTAATTTAAATTGGGAACAAAATGTTTCAAATGAAAATTTTAATGTAGAATACAAAATCAAAATGTTTTCTACAAACTACAGGAAATAAAACACAGGAATGATAGTCTTTGATACATTTATCAACTTACATTAATATTTATTCGGGAAAATTATTATTTATATCATCAGGATTATGTAGTATCGCACGAACCAGAGTGATACTCGTCATAAAAGCAAGGAAAACAAAAAGTTTCGCGACATCTAGCACATCTAATAAACGCAGATTTTTCACATTTACACGTGTAAAATAAAACGTGAAAATAAACTTTCAAGACACTTCTGATTACTGCGTTGAAACGTACGTCTAACTACTCCCAAAACCAGTTTCGACTACGACTTTCCAAGACCATCTCATTGGGTGGTCTCAATGGACATATCTCTTCCCTCCACATTTCGTTTGAATCCCTCAAAAAATCTGTTATACAGGCACAACTGTTCCCCCCAGGTCAAAATTGTACAGGCATCAGAAATGAGACCCCATTCTTGGTAGTAAAAATCTATTAAATGAGTCACTGCATCCACTGATATTTCATATTCAACGAAATGTACAACTTTCCAAACGAGAGATAATAAAAATACGATGAACAGAGTTTTCATTTGAAATAATGATTAAATAATCATTATATGACATAATTTTATTAATTATTATTCAAAAATGTAATGAATCAGCATTTTGATAAATAAACAAAAGAAAAGTACAGTCAGCGAGAATCGAACGCGCAAACTTCCGGCTATCAGTCAAGCGCTCTACCAGGTGAGCTACCAACGCTTGGAAATACATTTACGCCAGCTCTATGACCGTTCCCTCGCAATTTTTTAAATGCATTTTCTCGAAAATGACTCAAAATTGCGTCTTCTTCATTTTTCTCAGAAAACCTCTAGTAGGTACATGTCTTCCGGGTACGAATATTAGTTCAGAAAACATTAAAGAATAGTAATGTACTTGATTTTTTTTTCACAGATAACACTCCTGATTTGATAATCAACATAAAACTTTCATTTTGATGATACCAAAAAGTATCAAAACCGACTAAGCATCTTTTTATTTCGTCCTCCCGAGATGGAGCCTTTTCATTTGGACTCTCCGAGTTAGCACCTTTGCATTTGGTCTCCCCGAGATGGAACCTCGTCATTTGGGCACATCGATATATTGCTTTTATTGATTTTAGAAGCATACCATTAACTACATATTCTTTCAGCACTTCTCAAAGTTTAATTCTTTCCACGTTAACGAAGGCTTCTCCAGATGGACAAATGCACAGAAAACTTTTTTGTTTACTCTTAAGCTTTTTGCTATGATCTGTCTTAAGCTAAATACATGATCCGCACAAGATCTCTCTGGCATAAATCGGCACTGAACTTTCCAAATTTTTTCTTATGTTATTCCCATGACCTTACCAATAAGTATTTTGGTAAATATTTTGTCCAAATGTTCGTCACTGCTCTTAAGCATTTCAGCGGTCATACTATCCAAACCAGCAGCCTTACCATGCTTTAGATTCTTAGTTGCAGATATAATGTCGCTGATATCAAATCTTACTTCGCCACTTACAATGGGATTGTCTAACGTATCCTCTTCTGTCTCACAGTTGTTATGTTCCATAGTTTCACCTCCATACAATTTCTTAAAAAAATCACTCACACAGTCTTTCACTTTGTCCATATCCGATACCATTTCGCCAACAGCATTCTTAATTTCAACTGACTCAGTGCTAATACTTTCTTTTCTAATCTTCTTAACCCATTTCTAAAATGATTTCTTATTTCCTTCGAAATCATTCTGCATTTTTTATCTTTCTCTGCTTTGATTTTAACCTTGATTTCTTTGACCAGTATCTTTGCTTTTTCTTTCAACCCTATAATCATTTTCTAGTTTAATCCTCTCCTCATTGATGAGACCTTTAGTATTCAGCCTTTTCGAGTACGCTTGCTTTCTTTCGTTACCAGCCACGCAGATTTCATCATTCCGCCAAGCATCTCCAGTCTCTCTTCCTACAACCGCAGTACCGCACCCTTCAGATGGGCTCTTAAAGATGCTATCCCGACGTATTATCCATAGGTGTGCTACACTTTTATTGCCTAATTCCGTTTTCCAGTCTTCTCTATAATAACCTAAATATTTATTCAGCTTTTAACGATATTCCATTTGTACTTCTAGTTTTTGAAAATTCTCTATTTCAACTCTCGTCTGCTTTAATTTATTATTAATTTTTCTTCTCTTCCACCCTTGACCTAGATTCATTTTTGAAATGAATACCTCTAGCGTTCAAAAGACTCAATCCCCATTCATCGCCTGAAACTTTTTCGAGGGCATGCCTTTCGTCAACAGAAGTCTCAATCCTATCCGAGGCTACATTATTATTTGTATCGTTCATTATTTAAAGTATACACCAAACTACCAACTTGATGCCAGAAATGTTTTCCATAAGTACAAAATCATATCCAAACTAAGCAGTTAAATCATCATAAGGAGGTGTGTCCATTCATAACGTCAGTCCCACCAAACTTCGGCCATCCAAATTAAAGTATAGAAACAAAGCCAGAACCAAAAGATTCATGATCGGTTTGTGTTGTATACTGAGGAGGGCACCAGTCTCCTGCAGATTGGTCTTTGAGATGGGAAAAGACCATTCACTTATTCAGGTTCCTTAACCCAACATATGCAGAAATGTGATCAGAATTTCCAACCCTGGATAATACTTCACAACCTTTAAAACTTCCATAAATTTCCATTACTCTCCAAAACTTCGAAGATTTTCATACATTTCCAGCAATTTCCAAAGCTTTCAAACATTTCCACGAATTTCCAAAACCGTTAAGGATGTTCTTGAATTTCTCCCACTTTCCACAAATTTTCCAAACTTTCCATGATTTTCCGACAATTTCCCAAATATCATAAATTTACACTACTTTTTTTTAGCGAACAAGTAAACGTGAAAATAATTCAAAAGAAACGCGTGAAAATGAATCGGAGAGATATTTGAAACATATCTTTTAGTAGAGCCATTCGAACACACCCTTCCTACATAAAACGACCATTTGATCCGAATAGATATTCTGTCAGTATCAGTTCGGTTCAGTGAGTTTCAATTCGGCTGCTGTTTCGAACGGTTTTAAGTAATTTCATTCCCTGACAATTTAAAAAGAATAATAATATTTTTAACGTGCATTATTTACACGGGTAGTATAGTCGGATCCCTGTCTTATTCCTTCAACCACAAGTTGTTCTGTGGGAGTTCTATTCGAGATGACCTCACACTCATTAACTTGATCATCTACCCTTATGCGTTTTTAACTCTTGCGCTTGCTTAGATTCTTCAATCTTTTTTTTATCTCTCAACTGAACCAATTCCATTCTTTCTCGTCTTCGTCTTTGAGCTCGGTGCTTTCTTTTTATTGAACCACTGCCAGTAGTTAGAAGTCGTGAGATTATAATGTAATCACATCAACTTCGGCCCACCAGTATAAACTAGCTGAAGTTAGGGCCCAGTTTTGACAGCCCAGTTTTTAATTTAATTTATTCTGATTAAAACTTTAAATTAATGGATGAAACTCTCAAATTATTGAATTAAATCAAAATTGGGGCCCAGTTTTCCAAGCCCAATCTTGATTTTAATCGGTAATAATTAAACTGAAATTAGGGCCCAGTTGTGAAATCCCAGTTTTTAATTTAATTTATTCTGACGAAAACTTTAAATTAATAGATGAATCTCTCAAATTATTTAATTTAATCAAAATTAGGGCCCAGTTTTACAAGGCCAATCTTAATTTTAATTGGTCATAATTAAATTCAAATTAGACCCAGTTTTGAAAGCCCAGTTTTCAATTTAATTTATTCTTAAAGCTTTATCTATTTGATAGAATCGACTAATTCTTCCATGGACTGCAAGAATTATTCGAAAGTTTGCTCTGGTTCTTTATTTGTCACCGAGATAGAAACTAGACTGTTCGCTCAAAATCGGAAAGTTTTTTAAAACCGGAACAGTTTCTCAAGGAACGATTCTTAAAGTGCGAGCAATTCCGCGTTCATATCGTCGCCTCACACTCTTACCTGCGCGATGCTTACGCCTATATACCCGTTTTCAGGGGCGCACAGAGGGGGGGGGGGGGGGCAAGCGGGTCAGTTTGCCCCCGGCCCCCCACCAAAAGGGGCCCCCGAAGTCAGATTTGATATAATTTTTCAAACCAACCCAATTCAGCGCGT
>JAUMHM010088067.1:0-10045 GCA_032362435.1 Melikaiella ostensackeni
ATTTTCCGTAACTCTAGTCTTAGCGCTACACTTGACCGGATTAGTTTTACGGAAAATTCCGTAACGCTAGTCAGTGCCTATACTTCTTAAGTTTTTATCTCAAAACAGAGTTGCAAAAGACCTTATACTAACAACAAACTGAAATGAAACTGAATCTACGACTTTGTGAGCAAGAATCATTTGAAAGATAAGAAAATTTCACGTGGGATCCGTCTAGGTTGAAATTATTTCAACGCACGAGTCAAAAAATATTTAGCTGCGAAGTCAACTTTTTGCCAAATCTAGAAAAGTGTTCCCAAAAATTTGGAAAAATCATAAAATCGAGAGTAAATCCTACTTCTAAATCTAAATCAAGAGCACGATAAAATATTATGTAATTGCTAAGTATTTATCTCAGTTTAAAAATTGTTGATAAAATAACTGAGAGAGTAAGAAAAGCCACTCTATTAACTATCGTTTGTCATGAAGTATTTCTTTAATTAGCGGGAACTGATCGGGAAATGACAGAAAATTTTTCTCCTCGATTAGAAAGGCCACCCTGAGCTTATATTAAAGATTCTTTTAAAAGTATTAAAGTCTCATATATTTTGCCTGAAGTATAGTATTTGCTATACGCAAAATTATCTTAATGACGCGTTAATCTCCAAATTGAAACGCAGTTAAGGGCTATCTATGAATTACGTAACAAATTTCAGGGGTGGGGGAGCTAGCCTAGTGTTACGCAATATCGAAAAAATAGTGCTCCGTAATTTATGGATGGCTTCTTATGAAGTATTAAAAACACCGTTCTCTCAGTGTAAGCTTGGGAGGTTGAAAACGATTTCAAGGAGAACAAACAAAAAGGTATAAGGTGCAGATATGATAATCTACTTTCCACCCGGTTATCTACATATGTACATTAGGCCTCTACTATATATATTAGCGAGTCGATTTCTGGAAAATCACTAGTTACGAATTTCTAAGAGAGTCAGTTTTATCTACATACAAAGAAAATGAGGCCCCTTTTCGGTGGTGTTGTCCTCATCTTCATGCTTTTTGTGAATTATATTGGTAAGTATAATAATAATTATTATTACTTTAATATTTATATCTTCTATCAACGGGTACCGGATAACTTTGCACGGAGCAGCCTTGCACGAGTCCAACTTCGCACATCGAGGACCGGTGGCACAGCTGTGAACATGCACAGATGGTATCCTCCCAAGTTTGCACGTCTTAATTGTAATAACCAGATTTTCCACTTACACGTGCACGTGTACACTTAGGAGTATCCCATCTGTACACGTTCACCGTCTGGAAGGTATCATCTGTGATCGTCTGAATTTCAACGTGCAGAGTTTGGAATTTCCCATATGTGCACGTCTAAATTCTAATGTGCACGATTGGGAGTTTCCCATATTTTTACGTGCACAGATGGGCCTTAAGGACACGTACGTACAAAGCTTGACGTGTGCAGTTGTACAACCGGTCCACGACGTGCCACGTGTCAAGTTGTTCCACTTAACCAAAAATAACTTCGAAATGAAGAAAATCATTTTTGATCAGAGGCAAATTTCCAATTAGAATAGGAAACAATTTCTTTGAGCAGAAGAAATTTCCTTGAATCAAAAGAAATTTCCATAAATGACAGATTACGATTTATTCAGTGAATCCAATTTATTCATTATGCTTTCAATATTGTTAGATACATTTTCGTCATTGCAAGTTCATGAACATCTTTTTTTTTACTTTTTACAGAAACATCAAATTTAAGAGAAATCAATCTGAAAGCCCCGTCTACGTCACAAGAAGATGAAGCAACAATACGTTTGTATGGAACCGCTAAACGGCAAAATCCTAACGCTCTGCCTAAGCGCGTGAAGGTACGTACCGTCGGTAATTATGAGGTTGAATCTAAAACTGAAGTGGATCCATTAGGCAGTCCAGTTGTCAGTTCATATATAGATCTTTATGGCAAAAATCATCAACCTCCACCTTCACCTGGGGATGATGCTTATCGTTTGTATAAACAATCTACGTTAAAGAATCAAGGTGGCCCATACATAAATTGGACTACTTTTGGACAACCAGATTTTCAGAAACAACTGCCACAAAACAGTCCAGTAGGCTCAAAAGGAATGAGTGCTTTCCGTGAGTATAATAAAAGGTGGCGGAATGAATCTGGAAATTCAGGATCGGGCAGCAAGAGTGACACTTCCAGTTAAATAAAACAACTCTATCAAAAACCAATATGATTTATTGTTTATATAACAATAATGTAACGCATGTTCGCTCAAATGTATAAGTGCTCTTACGTCACACTCGTGGCTATTGTAAACAGCCTTTTATTCAAACATGTATGTTTTCAAATTATTCTTATTAAGTAATACTTTTTGAAATACAGAGATTATTAACTAAAAATATGGTATTGATGCTGTTTTCTTTCCAATAAACTTTGTTTATTATAATACAACAGAGGTCATGTGCAGAAAAAAGCTGAACTTATTTTTGCCAAGTTGAATAAAGGCACCAATTACAGATGGTGCAACAGTTGTCGAGGATCACCCGATATTCCTTATAATAAATAGTAAATTATAATGAATATAAAGATAAAATCAATATTATAATAATGTACGTACTCTAAACTACAAACTCTTCAAAAACCTCATACTATTAGAAGAGAAATTGAATTCCGATTTTAATATCTGTTTACTTATTCTTTGTATTTAAAAGTTGCTATGAAAATGATTGGAAAGAATCAAATGTTTTTTCAAATAAATAAATTATTTTGCAGACGTTCTGAAAAGTTGCTACATGTTATTTTGAACAAAAAGATTTACTGGCTTTTTGAAATCAAAAATGTTTCTACGGTGTCGCAATGAGATTAAACATTTTTAATTAAGAAAATTTTAAAAATTTCCCTATGGGCACGAAAATTAGGCACACATAAAGCAAACAATAAATTTTTCCATATAAAAACTAAGCCAATCTTGAGAAAAACATTATTTTTTCTCATTGAAAAAATATTGCGACACTGTGAGACCATTTTTGATTTCAAAAAGTCATTGAAGATTTTAATTTGTAATAACACATACCAAATTTATAGCACTAGCCATTTTTGATTTGTGAAAATTTTGTATTTTCGGTCCACCCTATTGTTGAAATAGAATAAACCTTTCCAACTGGATTTACGCAGAAAAAAAAACATTTTTTTTTGTAAAAACATGCGAATTAAACACTACATTTTTTATATAATTTGTTAATAAAAATTCCTAATGTTTATGTTTAGCAACTTTTTACTTCAAATTAACTTCGTGAAGTATTCAAAAATCATTTTTCATGAAGAGAAAATATGTAATCCTGTGAAAGTTCAATTATACGTCCATTTGTTCATAAAATTGAAGCGAAACGTTATGATTAGTAATTCAAGGAAAGATTAAATGCTAAGAAATTCGACCTGTTCTTCAATTCGAGGCGCATGAGTATTCCGCAATTTCATTTTCCCTCATATTTATTTTACCTGAAATCATTTGACTGAATAGCAATTTGTTATAATTTTCATTTATCCCAATTGCCAATTCACCTTATTTTTATACAGTGTATGAGATGACTGTCAAGATTGAGAATTGAATTTATGCATTAAGAGCATTTCTTCGAGTTTTTTTACTTGGCGCTACACACACGTTCGAAAATGCAATTTTATTTCACGGAACTGGAATTAATTTGATTATTCGGAGTTGGATTATTTAATTACTTCGATTCTATTGGATTTTGGTTTGAATTTTAGAAATGATTTTTAAAAAGTACTAAAAGTGATTATACATAATTATGGTCTAGCAGAAAGCAGTTTCAATGTCGAGATTTTTGCCGATCAATGATAAAATTGTACATATTTTATGTTCTACACATTTAACTACAAGCTTCGATGAAAAAACTATATTAGCTCATGTTGAAATTTTCTAATTAATGTTTTCAGAAATTATAACTTATGACTTTTTCAAAAATTGAGAGACTTTAATGCAATGCTTGTGAAAAAATGGCAATCTCGAATAACTATTTCGTACTTCTATCCAACCTGATTTCTCATAACGCTTAAAAACCAACATTTATTCGATTTTTTATTACCAAGAAAGCGTGTTCGCGAAAAAAAGGAAAATTTCCATCTGCCCATCCTGAATATGAATTAACTATACAAATTAAAATAACTATCTTGATCTCATTTTGATAACTGTACTTTTCAAAGAACTATAAAATGTATATTCATTTTGAAGTTATGAATTTATTGTAAAATAAATTTATAATTTCAGTAGAACTCGATTGAAGATTCGAAAAACTTATGAATATGATACAATGTGACCTCACTTTTTGTATTGTTATGTATTTCATCGCGTAGAGGGATTTTTGGCTTTTATATTGCATAGTATCATATTTGCCGCTTCGAACTTATTTGAAATTTCGCGCCCAATCCTGTAAAAAGCCTGACCGAAAAATGGCTTCCACCGTAGTCATCGCTCGATCAAGCGAGCATACGCCATCCTTTATTACAGATCACTGACCCGACCCCTAATTCCTCAGTTCGAACTCAGTACTCTTCCTAGAGGGGAAAGGGAAGAGGGGCAAACTCTAATTTTAACTCTACTCTCCAAGAGCCTAGAATCATTCAAATGTCCATTAAACCGAAATCTATCAAATATTTCAGAATTTCAGAATTCAATGACACCCATGTGAAAATATTTCGTCTTGGATTTTGTCTTTCCGACAGGCAATCAAGACATTTTCAAGACTTGCTGAAGACGTTTTGAAAGTCTGGCTTATGAAGCGGAGCCAGACTTTATTTATTTCTTGAACCACCCTGGCGGAAGTTTCGAATGGAAACTCATTCCAAATCTTTCCAAACTGAATCGAATTATTCCGAAATCTGCATCCGAACCAATCCGAATCATTCCGATCCAATCCGAAAAAAGTTCTCAATTTCGTTCGATCCAAATCGTTCAAAAATCAATCCGGCTCAATCCGTTTCAATCCGAACTTCTAATCCGAATCAATCTGAACGAAATTTTCAATCCGAATCAATCCGAACTCGGATTGGAAATTGGTCTAGGTCAATCCGAGTTCGGATTGATTCGGATTCATTCGGATTGAAAATTTGGTTCGGACTGATTCGGATCGGAAGTTTGGATTGATTCGGATTGGAAGTTCGGATTGAATAGTATTGAGTCGAATTGATTTTTTACCGATATGGCTGGAACAAAATTGAGAACTTCTTTCGGATTGGTTCGGATACAGATTTCGGAATACTTCTAAATGATTCGAAATGAATTCCTATCCGAAACTTTTGCTAGGGCAGGGAAAAGGTTTCCAATGTTTACCTGTCCTGGCGAAAAGGGTCATCTTTCTACTGTCATAAAAGCTAATCCATCTTTTGGAATAAAGTTTTTCAACAAGTCAAAAATTTCTTTAAAACATGAAGAATAGCCGTAAAGCAGCTGTCTTAATAAATTGGAACCTAAATATTTAGATCTCCTGGGATCCTTTGCAGTAAAAAAAAGTTTCTGTTGATTAGATTAAGCCCGAGCCAAGCCGTAAAGTAGAGTGACAATGGAAAACTATAATATTTTGTCTTAACTCGGCCCACCCCTCGAAATGTTTACTTCTATTAAATAAATAGACACGTGTTTTTTAAAATAAAATAATCTAACCTACCCCTAAAAACATTTTAAATTTTATAACCTCAAAAATATTTTCTACAGAAAAAAGAAAAATACCTTCTTATTTATTTTTGAAGGAGATCACTTCTAAGGGGTAGTCATTTTTGAAGATCTAAAATTGCGGCACTTATTTAACCATAATACATCTGATTTTGAGAAATTCAAAAGGTTTACTCTTGGAGATTATACCCCTTGGAAAAAACTACCCCTTACTTTTTCTTTTTTCAACACACTTATTTTTAGAACTCGCTCAAGGTTTTAGGAAGAAGGAATTGAAGTTCAAAGCATGTACAGTTCTTTTTTTGAATAGAAAATTATAGGATAATTTTTTTCATAAGTTACAATTTTGTGAGGTCAGATTGTTAAATAACCTGAATTTACGATTTTTAGAAAACGTAACCTGTAAAATCTTATCATAATCTGAAGTACCAGCCCTTAAAGTTATACCTTTTTGACAAAAAGTTATCCTTCGTTTGTTCTTTTTCGTTATAAATTTTTTTTGGTCTTCCGTCGAGTCTAAGAAGAGGAAGAACTGTTTTTCAAAGCATGGAAAATTATTTTGATCAAAACAAAAATATCACGGTGTATTTTGCCCAAAAGCTATAATTGTATATGGTAAGCTATTCTGAAAAATTAATTAAAAATACCTTTAAAATGAGAAATTGCAAGTATACCTACTTAACACTATATTTACATTGACTATTGTTTACATAAATAATAACAACAATACGTTTTATATATAATACAATCCTAAGACATCATTTCAGTGCAAAAAAATACTATTTAATTTTGTTTGATTGCCTGAATAATTGTCGACTTTTTTACGTTCAAATATTTGTTTTGCTCTTTTTCTACTGCTTCTAGTAAAAACTGCTTTTGATCCTCCTGTGTTGTAAGGTTCGCGTCAAATGTTGTAAACTTGTTATTAAGGCAATTGCGCATTCAGCGGCATCATCCAAAATTTACTGCACAATTTTCCTTTTCTAATCAAAATAATTTTTCATGCTTCAAAAGACACTTCTTTCACTTCTAAGGCTTAACGGAAGGCCGAAAAAATTTTACGACAAAAAAGAACGAATGGGGGATAACTTTCTGTTGAAAAGGTACAAATAATTTAAGGGGCGGTACTCTGTCATTTGTAATAATATTTGACTAGTGAAATTTTCTGAAAAATCGTAAATTTAGATATTTTAAATATCTCACCCCGTAGGACTGTATCTTATAGGAACAATTATCCCACACTTTTTCTTCCTTCAAGAAAAAAAATTTACATGCTTTGATCGCCAAATCTTTCTTTTTCAAGCCTTGTGCGAGTTCTGATGATAAGTTTATCGAGAAAAGGAGAAAACACGAGGTAACTTTTTTTCGAAGAGGTATAATATTAGGGGATAAGTCTTTCAAATTCTCTCAAATCGAAGGTATTATGGTTCAATATGTATGGCAATTTCAAATCTTTTAAAAATGTATTTGTATTTTTTCTTTTTTCAATAGGAAATGTTTTTGAGGTTATTTAATTGAAATCATCTTGAGGGATAGGCTTGGATACTTCGTTATAAAAAACAAACAAAAAAGTGTTCATTTCTTTGCTAAAAATAAACATTTTCAGGGTAGGCCTGAGTTAAAACAAAATATCTTGGGTTTTCATTGTTACCCTACGGTACGGCATTTAGTCAACTTGTGAATTTCGTGTCTTCACCTTAATTTGCTCAATTAATTATGTTTTCACTTCAAAAATTGGATTATTTTTCTTATGATAATTAACTTTTCCAGAGACTCGCTCAAAACTTTAACTTCACTTCGTTATTCATAAAAAAAAAATTTTTTTTACTAAGCTTTGGTTTGCTATCTATAAACTTGGACGAAATCAGATAATATCTAAAACAGGGCTTCGGTTTTAGGTGGCAAATTTCGCCGTTAAACATTTTATCGCACCTTGCATCGGATTTTCTTAAATTAAACTTTTTTGATACTGCATGAGATAGTGATTTGAAAATATACGATATCTGAAGTCAGCATTCCAACTTGAAATTGTAGAAAGTGTAACAAAGCAAAAGTTAAGGCTTGAAGATTATCATTTAATTTTATTAATTATGTGAAAACTGGTCCCCTCCGTCACGTGACACGATACTCCAAGGGCATATGTTAAGTTAAATTTAAGAACTTAAGATTAATTCATCGTCGTGTATTTTCTTTTGCTTATGACCTTGTCTCGACCTTCAATCAACGGGGAACAACGAGAGATTTTGGAACTCTTAGTGCACACAGGGAACTAAGATTCGCTTGCCGTCGTCGTCACCTAAGAATCGAGATTCTCGTGTTGATTCTGGTTCCCGCCTTTCCGCTTGCTTTCTCCAGTAGTTCCGGAACCTGTCTGGAAACTTTGGATGTCTCCAGAGCCAGGGATGATGATCAGGTCCGCTTGTCTTCAATTTGTTGCCTTAGAGTTGGCCAAATTCGAACAATTCTCATGCCACCCTATTGAAAAACTTGACGTCAAAGACCATGTCAAAAACAACATGAAAAGATACGTCAAAAAGGAGATAAAAAAAAGATGTAAAAAATTACGTGAAAAACGATGTCAAAAACGTTGTCAAGAATTAGGACAGTTCTTGACATCATTTTTCATGTGGTTTTTGACATCATTTTTGACGTCGTTTTCGACTTCATTTTTAACGCCCTTTTTTTTAATACAAAAAGGACCGTAAACATTTTCACTTTTTTCGTACGTACGTATTATTTATTATGATTAATCAGGGTCGGTTTTAGAGAAAATGGCGCCCGGGACGTATATAAAATAATGCGCCCTTCAGAAACATAAGGCACCCCTCAGAAATAAGCGCTTCCCGAAATTTGGCGCCCCATAAAATTTGACGCCCTGGGCGACAGCCCCGTTCGCCCCACCCTAAAACTAGCCCTGTGATTAATAGTAGAATATTAAGGAATAATAAGGAAATATTGAATTGAATACTTAACCCCTTGACATAACTTTAAACTGTGAAATAATTTAGTATGATTTCCCCGATCCCTATCTTACCAACAACTTTTTCCGCCCTTTGCATATCCACATCAATTGAAATATCGAGTTAAAATTTCACAAAATTTGATAAAATGCACTAAGGAACGTTTATCTGGTCTGACATTTTTATAATTAGGAACAAAATATTTCCAAAAATAAATTTTTGTGATTATAAATATTTAAGACCAGATAAACGTTCCTTAGTGCTGTTTATTCTATTTGGTAAAGTTTCGACTTGATATTTCAATTCATGAAAAAATGCGAAGGACGAAAAAAGTGTTGGTAAGGTAGGGATAGGATAAGAGACACATGTCCTTAATCTGAGAGAATTTTGGAAGAGGCAGTAGTACATTTCTTAGAAAAAATTAGTTTTGATTAAAATGATTTATCTTAGAATAGTTATTTGACATTTTATGGTTTTTCTTTAATGCTACTAAAAAAGCGTAACTTTCATATAATTCTAATAAAGAATGGCTCATTTTCTTTACTAGAATATTTGCTACAATTTTTTTTATTGAACTTCAAGAAAAATAATTACTTTAGTAATTATACAATGTGAAAAATTGTTCATTTCATACTTTCTAAAAAAATTACTTTTAATCAAATTCAAAAAGCGGAATTTAAATACACAGAAGCAAAGGTACCTTTAACCAGTTGATACTTTGAAGGCGTTAAAATCTCCCTCATTCTGTCTCCGTCATCAATATTTTTATTGGCTTTCTCTTTGTCCAAACATTTTTTTTCTAAGGCGGCTGTTCCCCAGATGTATTGAGCTAAGTCCTTCACGAACTTGGAGTCGTTTACACGGCAAATTGTTTCCCATACGTCCACATGCATATACATATTTTCGGCAATATGCACCTGTTGGATAAAAAAATATTTTAATTACAAGAGTAATCAATCGTCTAAAGGATATCTGACTTGTTTCACAAAGTCACAAAATTGAAGTACTCTCATACATACTTCATCATTAACGTATGTCATGCGAGGCCTCCAAGGATCACGAGCGTCATGAGCCAGAACGTCTTGTCGGTGCTTCTTCATTTCGTGTCCGGAACTGAGGGTATGGAGCAGATCTGCGTCGATTCAAAAGTGTCTGTGGTTCTTCTCCTCTGTTTGCGTTGAAGTTTGACTCGGATAAAACTCTTGAACGGTTTAAATTGGAGGTCCTCGGTCTTGGCTCTGTGTTTATATTTGAATCTACAACATGACCATGATTGGAAGATGTTGTCGTATTCTAAGAAAAATGAAAAATAATTTTTTTCTCGTGTACAGCTTACCATATTCTGAAAAGTTAGACATGTCTTAATTTTCTTGAAGGATGAGTGTGTTACGGAAGGCA
>JAUMHM010088068.1:0-10044 GCA_032362435.1 Melikaiella ostensackeni
GGAGAGGGCAACGTACCATATATGGTACAGCTAAATTTACGTAAATTAGTAACGTAAAAAATTAGATAATGTTATATCCTCCATTAGAAAGGTCCTTCTAAAAAGAAACAGAGGGAAATTTTGAGAAAAATTATCGAAATCGAATTAAGGCCACTACTGGGTTAACAGAATACGTGAGGTTTTAAGTTTGGAGTAATAATCTTGTCCAACAGTCTCTGAAAACTGGCTGGAGCATTGGTTAGACCAAACGGAGTCCTTTTAAATTAGTACATGCTTTTTCCAGGGACTGTGAATGCTGTGATTGGGTTTGAATTTTTTTTAACGGTATTTGTAAATAAGCTTATTTTTTATCGATTTTTGAAATTAATTTTGCTGATCTTAAAGTGTTCAGTATTCCGGTCATGAGCGACATTGGGTATTGGTTATTTTTTGTGATATTATTAAATTTTCTCAATTTTAGGCAGAATTTGTAATCTCTTCCTGGTTTTTCTATCATTACTATGGGGCTTGACAAGTTAGGACAAGATGGTTAAATTATACCCTGTTCTAATAGCATATCCGCTCTTTCGTAAATTATTTCTTTAATCTTAGGGCTGACATGATAATATCTTTTTTTGATAGGCTCATGGCCCTGGACATCGATTTTGTGTTTCGTTAAGTGGTTAACTCTATGTTCTTTTCATGAATATATTTTGATTTCATCTACTAAGAGATTTCATAGTTGTAAATGTAGGATTTTGTTAAGCTCAACAATACCTCTGCAAATTTCTGAAAAATAATTATTTTGTTCGTTGATTTTTCATAAATCAGGGTGGCTGTTCTAATCCAAGAAAAAAATTTCCGGTCGTTTCCTGGATATTTCCTGGTTCGCAAAAATTTTTCACGGTCATTGAAATTTGAAAAATCCAACTCTTACAGCTACAAATATTTTTATTTGAAGCAATCAAAACTGAACTGCGAATTGAAACACTTGAACTGGAACTCTTTTGCATTTAGAAGATTAAAAATTGAAACTGAACAAATTTTTAATTGGGAAATTTTCAGCTCAAATGTTCAATAATTTATAAATACAAAATGGAAGCCTAGTTTTCTCAAAAAAGCGATATGTAAATTTTGGGCCCGGATCCGTGACCAGCGTATCAAAATACATCAAAAATGCGCAAGCGGAAACAGAGCTTGGCATTGAAAAAACGGTTAGGAGGCTTATGAAATTTCACGTCGAATGACCCCCAGAAGAGATATTTTTAACTTTCTGAAGGGGATATGTCACGTGAGAGGTTTTTTGTAAAGTAGGCAAAATATGAAATTTATAGAACGCAATCTTTGAAATATCATCTTCAATTCAAGCCAATAAAACTTGAAAAATCTTAACGGGTTCTCGAGAAATGATTAAAAATGTCCAAGCGTGTCTGCGTCGAGTTCGATCACTGACAAAAATGCTCAATCGCGTGGATTTAACAATAATTGTAACAAAAATGCGTAGTATACGCAAGGCACCGTTCTGGGTCAGACTGTAAATTTCACAGTTAACTTTTTTCCGTATTTCAATGTTAGAGCCTAGTTTCAGATAATTTGATCACAAACTGAAACATTTTAATATCATTTCATTGCACAAATTGAACGTGAAATTTCTCGCGCAAAATTGCGCAACACTAAACACTAAAATATTAACTTATAAGATGATTACCTTGTGATATTCTTCTTCAGCATATTGGAGAGTGATCCTAATGAAAAACCTTACTTTTTATTTTTATCTATATAAATTATACACAATTTTAAAACAGTCAAATTCAAAATATAAGTTATGTATAATAAAAGTAATATATAAGATATACCTGTAAATGTACTCATTTTTTTTACAATAAAATATATTAGAATTATATTAAATATTCTCACACGGGAAATTTACTAGAACTTCAAGTAGTCGACAATAGTCCTACTGGAAATTATGATCCGGTAAGAGCTTTGGCCGATTCAAATCGAAAGGTAAAGCCGACGATAGATCAAAAGACCAAAAGGCCCTTGCATCAACTGAACAAGAAGATTGGCTGGGCTAGACAGAACGCGTCCCGTTGTCAGTGTGTGATTGACTACATAACATCTGGTAAGCCTTTCACGGTAAGTGTCCAAAAGTTTGGTCACAAACTGAGGTCCCATCTTCACAAACTGAACCAGTCAAAGCTGCTGACCATCAAGCAACACATTGTTGACAGAATACAGGTGTTGTATGAGACTAGAAGGAAAACACAGAAGAGGGAGGGATGGGTCAGGGAGAATCAACATTTTCTCGCTGTCCTATAGCGCCTCTTCAGCGATCCTCCTGTTTCTGTCAATAATCCGCCCACGTCTGAGGAGGTGGAGACTATTTGGAGGAAGATTCACGAAGTTCAACTCTTATTGGGTAAAGAAACTGAAAACATCATGCGTTTTCAGGAGCTGTGCGATAACCTCGTAACGTCCGAGGAACAATGTCCACCAATGACTGCCGAAGAGGTGAAGAAAGCACTGATGGGCACGAAGAACTTCGCCGCTGCCGGACCAGATGATATCAAAAAATTCTGGTGGAAGAAGATTAATCCTACACGCTAACATCTGGCCCGGATCTGCACCTCATATTTGAAGTCGAATATGCTCATTTCTCTGTGGCGGGTGTTAGGACGCACAGTACTCCTACCGAAAAAAGGCGACATGTTCAAGGAGCTACAGGCCAATAACTTGTCTGAACACGCTGTGTACGATCTTTACAGCTATCCTGACCGCTATTAGACATCTTTGCGCTGGAGAGAACTATCTATACCTAGGCGTGCCAGAGAGCCGCATTCAGGATACAAGATCAGTAAAGGAGGCTTTCCGAAGTAGATACAAGCGTCTCCTTCGACAGATTTGGTCTTCCAGTCTGTCGGCGTTGAACAAGATTCTGCAACTAACATGCTTGCCGTCTCGATTCCTGTCTATTAAGTTGGTGTGGTTCCATAGACGAAGCACGTGCTCACGGCCCTCGATATCGCCACACGTAAGATCGTGCATATGCAGAAGATCTTGTATTGTTTATTGTTTCTTATTTCTAAATGCGTATTATTATTTATTATTTATTTTCCATGGGTCATAAAATGTTTTTATATAATGTAATAGATTCATCTTATCAACACGAATGAAATTTATACTCCAAATATTGGTGCATTTCAAAATTGAGAATTTCGCTTTCTCGTAGAGGAAGGTTTGAAATGGTAACAATTTCGAAAATTTTAAAATTCGTTTAATTAAACGTTCCTGAATTGATAAATATGTAATACAATGTTCGAAGCAATTGTCCGGATGTGTAGTTGCGCGCGCGCGCGTGTGTGTGTGTGTGTGTGTGTGTGTGTGTGTGTGTGTGTCACACTTTCTTGTGAACACGATAACTTAAAGTCGATTGCAGATAAATTAATGCAATTTGAAGGGCTTATTTTCACAACTAATATCTCAAAACTGACCGGAGGATTTCTGAAAATAATTATGACGATTTCTTTTTAGCACTTTATAATATTTTAAAAATGAATTTTTCATAGCAAAAGTTTTTTCAGTAACAGAATTCGAAGTTGATTGAAGAATATAAAGGATTCCTCAATTTGAGACGAATCGATTAGCCTATAATATTCTCAAATTTTATTGAAGAGTGAGGAGGCTATGGTCATTCATATTATTTAAGAAATTTTAGTTTACAGTAAAACTTTTTCTATTAATATAATTCAAAGTTGATGTGAGAATGAAAACGAATCCTTGCTTCTAGACAAATCGATTGACCTATAATATCAATACACTCTATTGAAGAATGAGGAAATTATTGTCATTTCTAATTGTTGAAAATTTTGTTTTTTACAGTAAAAATATTTTAACCAACATAATTCGAAGTTGATGCAAGAAGAGAAAATACTTTTTGATTCAAGACTAAGTGATTGACCTATATTTTCAAATAATTATACATATAACAAAAAAAAATATATATAATAATTTTAAAAAGGTGCATAAATACATTTTTAAATTTTCCAAAACAAATCATAAATTATTTAATAAAATAATTCTGATAGAGATTTTCTGATAGAGATTGTGAGAAAGGGAAGGGGGAAGTTCTGTCACATCCTACCCCTTTTCCAGTTCGAAAAATGATCAATAATTCCTATTCTTGGCATTTCATAACTATATTTTCAAATTGACATTGGAAGTGTCATTTGCGAATATTTTCGAAGTTATATTCGTAATAAGCACATCAAAATATATTAGCATACGTGGTTTCACAGAGCGAGATTAGAATTAGTTGAACGTGATTTTTACAGACTTTTTAATTTTGGGATTTCCTTGGGAAAAGTATGAAACTTTTTGGATCCCTCTAGACTGATATTTCACTTATCAACTAGACCGAAGATTTTCCGAAAGCTTTCAAATCATTCACTCCAAAATTTGGAAAAGTCATAAAAGTAAACTATTACCCACATTTTTGCAGATAAAAATTTGAATATTCATTTCGTGAAAGTATATATATATGCAGCTTGGGGGGATCCCTCCCTCCAAGGGTCTTTTCTTCACGACATACCTGCAAATGAATGCAATAAAGTGGGGATTTTGTAGGTACCTATTTAAAAATGACGTGTGTCCCTATGCTCTGACCACTCTGGCATTAAGACTTAGTCCTAACTGCTGAAAGGAAACAGAAATAATATAGACACTGTGACGTTGTAGTTAAATAGACGTTCATTCTTTACTCTATACCTAGAAAACGAGCCTGAGAATGAAAGCAGTAAACTGGGGATTTCCACAACTAATTGCAACACCAAACCTCGAGCCATACAATCAGATTCTAAAACCAAGGATTTAAATATATTTATTGAATGACATCCTTATTCCGGGACAACTGACTAACAATATAATCTTTAAAGTACAAATAAGGACAGTATTTATTGACGTTGAAATGTATGTATTATGCTCCAAAAAATATCAATATTACAAACGAGAAGAACATAATTACACGTTAGTGAAGTAAAAATTCTGAAATTAATCGACTCGTTTGAGCCGAATAGAAAAATTTTTGGTTTGGCACACGAATAAAGATAAAAAATGCTTAATGTCTTCTGTTCAGGTTCAGAATTTAACAATTCATAAAAGTTTACCTATGGACTAAAAAATGGTGACAAATTACTTTTAGCTACATTGTAAAAATTGTAATTAGTGAAGCGTTTCCAAATCGTTAGACTCGCCGTTTTAAACAATTTCAGCGCTTTAAAAACGAAGAATATTTTTTTTAACATAACAACAAAATAATGACACGTTTATTTAATTCCAAATGCAAATATTCGACATGTCCACTTTTTTTTTTCAATTTGCTATTTACTGAATTCAAAACTAGCTTTGAATTTAATCTCGGGCGTTTCCACTTTCCAATTATGTTGATGATATAAAAAACCGATTTTTCAAATATTATAGATGGCCATAACTTCCCTACCCTTCAGAGAAATGTAATAATATTGTAGGTTACTCGATTCGTCTCAAACCAAATAATCTTTTCTGTTCCTGTCTCAGCTTCTAATTATTTCAATGAAAAAAATTTACTATAAAAAACCTATTTTCAAATATTGTAAACAAAAATCTAATTACCATTTCTAGAAATGTTCATGTCAGTTCTGAGTTATTACTGGTAAGAACAAGTCATCCAGATTTTAACCATATTTATCTGCAACCATCATCAAGCTATCGTGTTAAAAAAAGACGACACATATACACACCTGGATAATTACTTATATCGTTGTAGTAGACATTTATCAACTGAGAAATGTTAATTTAAATCATTTTGACAATATTCGAAGTTGTAACGACAATAAAGCTTTCTCCATGAGGAAGGAAAAACATGTTTTTTTGGAACATTTTCAAAACATTATAACTTGCTTAAATATTTTGATTTCATTTTTAATTTATTGAGGTTCAACACAAAAAATTCACTCACAAAAAACTCTTTTTCAATCTTCAAATTCAAAAACCAAACAGAGGACATTAATCGATTTAAACCATTTTTGTTATACTTCTTATGAATGCCAAACCAAAGCTTCTTTTTCTGGGCTCGAAAGATTCGATTAATTAGGGCATTTTTCTTTCGCGTTATAGCAAAAGTATTTGAATTTTATATACATGGAATAAGGGCCCCTCAAAAACTCAGGTAAACACAAGATGGAAAAACTGCGAGATGTTCAAAATAGAATTTTTTTATAATTTTATTTTCTCTAAATATCCAAAATGGGTTAAGAATGTTATGTTTTACAGTTACTGTCGAATTTTCATATGCAAATATACAAGAAGGCACTTTTCACAACTTTTTTACATATATTTCGCAAAAAAATTGAAATTAGGCGCTATTATGCGAAAATGATGAAATTATGCGAAAAAAATTAAATTATGCGTTTCGATGCAACTTCAAATTCAGTATATTTGTCATGGAAGCCAAAAACTACGCATCCTGGCGACTAGTTGTCTCGGCGACTAAACGTCCTGGTGACTAGATGTCCCGGCGAATAGTTGTCCTGACGGCTAGTTGTCTAGCGGCTAGTTGTCCTGTGACTAGTTTTCCGGCGACTAAACGGAGAAGACTAGATGTCACGTACCGCTTTGATTCGAGACAATATTATTACAATTTGTTAAAGAGTAGGGAAGTAATGATCATTTTGAATATTTGAAAATGGGTTTTTTTATCATCAACATACTCGTAATTCGAAAGTGGAAACGCCCGAGATCAAATTCAAAGCTAGTTTTAAATTTAGTTAATTGCAAATTTAAAAAAACTGGACGTGTCGAATTTGTCCGTTCGGAATCAAAGAAACGGGTCAATATTTTTTTGTTATGTAAAAAAATTTTTTTCGTTTTTAAAGAGCTGAAATCGTTTGAAAAAGGCAAAATTCACGATTTGGAAATGCTTTAAGAAGTACAATTTTTTCATACTAACAAAATATTCACATGTTTCTTCAAGTGAAACTGAAGAAATTACAAATTTGAAATATACAACTTTTATTTAAAGAGTGTGCAATTGACTATATTAAAAACGTGGATTTTTTAGTTTTCAAAAAATTGTATCTTGCCCAACAATTTTTTTGAAATTTTTATATTTTTTATTGTTGTTCAGTACTTATAAATGTAGCTAAAAATAATTTGTTATAATTTTTCAGCCCATAGGTAAACTTTTATGAACTTTTAAATTCTAAACCCGAACAGAAGACATTGAGCCATAATTCGAATTCTCGTCGCATAATTTCGCATAATAATCAGTTTTTCAGCGCATAATGCATACATTTTCAACGTCAGTAAATACTCTCCTCATCTATATTTCAAAGATTCTATTGTTGGATAGTTGTCCCGGAATAAGGATTTCATGCAATAAATATATTTAAATCCTTGGTTCTAGAATCTTATTGTATGTCTCTAGGTTGGGTCTTGCAATTAGTTGTGGAAATCCCCAGTCCACTGCTTTCATCTGCAGACTCGTTTTTCAGGTATAGCGTAAAGAATAAACCTCTACTTTACTATATCGTCTTAGTGTCTATATAATTTCGTTTTTCTTCCAGCAGCTAGGACTAAATCTTAATGCCAGAGCGGTCAGAGCCGGTGCACACGAATTCCGCTCATGGTGAGGATTTTACCTGCAAGCTCTGGGGCCCTCTTTATTTTATTCTCGAATTCCGCTCACGGTTAGAACTTAGAAGAATACAATGACCTACCATTTAGTGGGCCTCTTCTCCTACCTTGCTATACTAACCTACCAATATACGTATAATTTGTCCTTCTATAATAGAAAAAGGGTTTTATGTTGATCTGAAATACTTTTTCTCTATTCAGTTCAAAATCGAATATTTCCAACTTCTTTACTTTCACCCTTATACGTTTCGAAGAATGTTCAAATATTATAAGTTTCTATATAGGGAACATAAGTAATTGTTTAAGTAATTCGAACTTTAAATTTGAACAATAAAGCTGAGGTATCGAAAACGTATACATTTTATAAAAAGGTAACCTAGATTATGATTCTGTTGGAAAAAAATGAATTTTTTCGAAAAAAAACTGTCATTTAAACGAATGGAAACGAGGCTTCCTGAAGCGTGTTTCATTCTACGCCAGCCACCACCTGAACTTAATAATAATCACAAATTGTTTCCCCTCCACGGTGAGCCTCAACCAACTTTAACTGAAAGGTCCTTGATGAAAAGTTATATTTATTGGATATTCTCTTGAGATGCCAAGTATTTTTCATAACAAAAAAATCGCAGCTTACAAGAATAATTTCAAATTTTTATTTCAGAATTTTCTTAAAATAATTTTTTTAATAATGCGAGCATTATTTAATTAATACCTGTGATGAACCAGCGAGTGAAATCATCTCTCAGAATTTTTTTCTGATAAAAAAGCTCTTTCAAATATATACAAACCTCTGTAGATTATATAGTTCTTGTTTTGAAACATAATTTCATGATAATTTTTTGCTCAGTTCTTAAACTAAAAGAGGCCTGTCATATTTAAAATCCAAAAATTGAAAAAATAAAATGAAAAATTGATTTTTGAAGAAGGTGCTCCCGCGATTTATTCAACTTCATATAAGAAATGTCCGAAAAACATTTGAGGAGAAAATTCTGCAAGAAATAGTTCAGTAATGGTATTTTTAATAACCTTACGCTTGTAGACTCAACAGTTAAAATCTTACATCATTTTTTGTTGAACCTTTTTTACTCTATTTTTCACGCTCAGTAACCCCTGTGTGATCGAAACTTTTTTTGAAAAATTTTTTTTTGGAAAATTCAAAATTTCAAATTTTGAAAGAAGCACTCCCACGATTCTTTTATTTGCGCAAAACACGCGCATATTATGACAGAATAATATTTCTCAAAAAAATGTCTAGTAATATATTTTTTAGGTTAAAGTTGATTGAGGTTTACCGTGCCTGGGTAATTGGATCTGTGACCCTAGTTATTTTGTTTTTTATGCTCGGCTTTCTGTATATAGGTGTGTCTTATTTCTTTGGTTATTTTTATTTTTAAATACGTAAGGAGATTGGTTTACAGTACGAAACGCCGAAATTTGTATATAGCTGTGATATGATGTAGATAAAGCTCTACTTGATAATTTAATTTTATAGTAAAAATATTGATAAATTTCTTTTTATAATTAATATGTAGTTAAAGCATTATTTGTGTAAGATTTCAAATTAATGGCCAAAAATTGAAATTGCAGTTGAAGAATTTAAGGAAATTACATTTTCAAGTAATAGGGAATTTTTATTATTTTACTTTTCTTCTAATTGTAGAATTTTGATTAAAAATTATTTAGACATGATTGTTTTTGATACGGTCTGCGAACAGGCGAAACATGATTTGAAATGATATCATTTGATTTAGCTCTCTTTGAATTTTAAAAACGGTCGTAATTTTGAGTTTAATTCTGATAGGAAGGGCACTTGAAAATCCCTTGAGAGGAAGTCGTGCAAACCGAAACTACCTACTTTTGCCCTCAGCGGAATTCAAGATTTGGATTTGGAGGGTGGTTGACCGCGAGCAGAGTGCATGTGCGCCTGGTCAGGGCATAGGGACACACGCCATTTTTGATTAGGTGCAAAACTCCCAGTTTACATGTTGGCTTCATTTAGAGGTATGTCGTGAAGAATAGACCCTTGGGGATAAGGAGAGGGGGGGAGAACCCAAGCTGCACCCTCGATATTTTAGTCGCACTTTTGAATGTTTCAAAGCTTCCGTTTTTGAACTATAACTTTCCGCGTTATAATTCGAAGTTTACACATGAAAAACAAATTCGTTGATTCGAGAATAAAAACGAATCCATTGATCTAGAATATAATATTGAAAAATATACAGTTTTATTCAAACTATCTTCCTGTACACTTTCACCCTGCCTGAATATATAATGACCAACATAAATCAAGTACCCAAATAATACTTTCACACAGGGTCGGATTTACACTAGGGGCAACATGGGCTACTGCCCAGGGCGGCGAGTTGACGAGGGCGGCAAAATTTGTGTAATGAG
>JAUMHM010088069.1:0-10044 GCA_032362435.1 Melikaiella ostensackeni
TTGTTACGCTTGAGATTATGTATGCAAAAAACTAGACAAAATGGCTTCTTCGTTTGGACTCAGTTTTACATTTAGGACTTCCCCATGATTTCGAAGGCCCTTAAGATCCCCCTTATTTTCCAACAAGGCCCGAACCACGATCAGCGTCACAGTCTGAAGATGACAAACCAAGGGTAGAAGCAGACAGCGAAAACGGTCCACGGATGGAGTCAGCGCCTTCAAAGATAGAACCATTCAAACTGATAAGAAAGGAGGGAGTATGGAGACCGGCAGTAAGTGGTAGTGGGGAAGGACAAGCGAAGGGCGTATCGATCGATTAAGTGTCAGTCTGCCCGTAGCCTTGAAGGCGTTTAGCTCGGGATTAATGTAGATCGTAACAGAGATCAAGTTTGGTTCATAATTTATGCATTTAATCGTTCTGTTGTAAAGTTTTGGTTGTTCTTGTGGAGTTTACAATAAACAACTTGTGACCAATTAATATTGAGTTATTCATTGGGAACAGGGTACCACATGAGATCACAAATTTTCATCACTAAACATCACTGGTCACATAATTTAAAGAAGATTAAGAGAAAAAACGAATTTTTTCTGTCTTTAAATGTCCACACTGGGCATTTCTCTAGAGAATTTGTTTATAAAATTAATAAAAAATATCGGATGAAAGTTTTCTATCATAAAATATCACTAACGATGTAATTTGAGGAAAATCAGGAGAAAAAACGATTTTTTTCTGCCTTGAAATGTCCACGCTGGGCATTCACATAATTTTTTCATAAAATAATTAAAAAATATCGGAAACAATTTCCCATCATTAAAATCACTGACGACATAATTTGAGGAAAATTAAGAGAAAAACAATGTCTTTCTGCCTTCAAATGCCCACACTGGGGATTTGTTTGTGAAACTAATAAAAAATATCGGATGAAAATTTTCCAGCAATAAACATCACTGGCGACGTAATTTGAGGAAAATTAAGAGGAAGAACGATTTCTGTCTGCCTTCAAATGACCACACTGGGCATTTGTTTACAGAATTTTTATATAAAATTAATAAAAAATATTGGATGACAATTTAGTATAACTTAATATAACTGACGACATAATTTGAGGACAATCCAGAGAAAAAACGATTTCTTTAGATGCATTTTCCTTCCGATGTTCACACTGGGCATTTGCTTGCATAATTTGTTTAGGAAACTACATCCGAACTCTGATATAGTCTCATCCAGCTTAAGCCTTCTCAGAACTGCTGGCCCCCGTAGTTTCTCAGCGGGAAGGGAGCAGCGAGGAGTGTAAACAGTGCGTCGCCACCAGTAGCGGATCGATAAAAGGTGGAAGTACCGCAGTGAATAATTTCATCAGTTGTCAGCACATGTGTCAGTTCGTTTTCAGTGTTTAGCGAGTTCACACGGCCCTAACTGTTTATGTTTCGAGAGATCTGGTTTAGGGGCAAGGTCAGTGCGGAGCAACTCCCGAAACTGTCCTTATATTGGAGTTCGAGTGTGATATATAATATCAGATGACAATTTTTTATGATCGAGTATCATTGTGCCGAAAAAGCAAGTAATTTCAACGCAAAAATGTACTTTGAAAACAAAAAATCCATAAAGTAGACTATTTGTTGGTTTAATTTGTACTCACCTCGCGCTTCGCGCGTGGTTCTTGTTCTTCCCCAACATTTTTTCCAGACCTTTTAAAATTAAAGATCAAACCACTGACAACTATAATTTGGTAATTGTGAATTCCTTTTTTTGTTGAAGCTTCTTCGGCTTTAACGAATAAATTCTCATCACGTATTTCGCGCTTCGCACTCGATTAAAGTATGTCCATAACGCAAAAATTTCTATATTATGTTGAACTCTATTATACAAAATGTATGTTATATTGATTTCTATACCTTGGTCCGAGGCTTCTGCTTTAGGCGAAAAATGTTGCCATCAAACATTTTATTGTATCTCGCGTCGTTTTTCTATAACTTTAAATTTGTTATTTTTAATGGCACTTTTCACGATTTAAACAAAAACTTCGCGTCTCATTGAAAATGGTCAGTCATGAATTTGTACGATTTTTTTTGACTGAACTATTTTTGTCTGCTCATTTTTTTTCTCAACCTCCAGAGTTCGACCGGAAAGTAGAATTTATAGTTTTTTATCAAATTTTCCTCGATGATGACAAAAACTGTGCACCTTATCAGAAAATAGTCATGAGAAAATTTTTAGAGCTTTCTGATATGAACAATTTCGTTCCTTAACATTTTTTCGTATCTCGCATAGTTTTGGTGGAAAACTGATTTCTTTATTTTTATTAAAATTTGTTACGATTGAAACAAAAATCACGCACCTTATCAAAAAATAATCATCAAGAAATTTTTATTGTTGTTGATGTTATTTGACACGATTAATACGAAAAGTACGCGTCCTATCAAAAAATAGTCGAATGAAAGTTTGTAGATATAATTTAGGCGAACAACTTTGTCATCAAACATTTCATTTTATCTTTTATCGTTTTTCCAAAAATTAACACTTTTGACTTTTAGTGTTATTTTTCACGATTAAAATGAAAAGCATGCGTCTTATCAAAAAATTGTCGGCGAAAAATTTGTAGACCTTTTATGGATGGATAATTTCTTTATGAAACATTTTATCATATCTTGTGCAGTTTTTTCAAGAATTTAATTTTTAATTTTTAAAGTTATTTTCTACGATTAAAACAAAAACTACGCGTCCTATCACAAAATGGTTACTTACAAATTTGTACATTCTGGATGGATTTTGATTTTTTAGTATTTTTTCCTGGTAGTTAAAACCAGAACCGTTCGTGAGAAGAGGCTGGTTAACCAGACCTGTTTTTAGGTCCCTAAAAACGTGTGCGAAAGCGCAATCCAATCCAATTAATCTTTCAAAAGTTATCCAATATACAGACGACGAAAACGAGGACAGTCAGACTGACACCATCTCAAAAACCTGTTTTTCCGGATTCAGAGGTCTCGAAACGTGGTGATGTCATGAAATTTGCGAAAGTCGATTTTCACATAGAACCAATACCTTCTCATTATGATGAGAATATAAAAATCTGAAATAGGTCAAGAATTACCTTCTACAAGTTATTTGAACCTTGTTTCTTCATTTCATTCTACTTTACGGTGGCAGAAGGGTACATAGAGGAATCTATGCACAGCAAAAAGGAAACAGCTAAAAAAATAGCTATGTCAATAGTGCTGCCTTCATCAAGCAAACGCTGGAGCAGCCCGAATCACCATACTCCAATTGAGAAAAGACTCAAAGTTGTCGAAGGAAATTCGAACCAAACGTTGAAGATCGCACAAACAGGCATTAACTTCAATAACAAAAGTTCGGTCTCCTCCATGAAGTATAGAAATAAATTAAGTTTAATAAGTGTTCTTGGTTAGTATTAACATAAAAAGTGAATTTGTAATGCATAATATGCTTCTTTTACAAATATAATTTGTATTTGACCATCTATTAATTTTTAACTTCGTCTTTTCAAATAAAACTGATTTTTATGTCATTTCCTCAATAAAAAACCTAAAATAAAACTAAATTGATCATCGCTCTTATTCATACATTAAGTTAACAAATAAACAATTTTATAGGGTGAATTTATAACTCGCGGTAGTTTTAGTGGGTAGCGCGCGTGGTTCATCTTAAGCGGTTAGGGTTCGATTTTCGGTGCTTGCGAATTTTCTGCGAAAGCGTTTTTCTAGCACTATATTTAATATGTAGGTTAGGATACTTTAAGAACTATCTATACGTTCAATAATTAAATTTTTTAAATTTAGATATTCTTATTAATAAAAATTCTCTGCACAGTTTGGTCTATACAATTTTGAACACCAGGTCTACTGGAAGAAAATACAATTTTATTCAGTCGATTGTTAATTATTTATTTAATAATTGCTATTCATATATCATGCACCATGTACTATTTATTTATTTACTAGTGACTTGACGGCCTAGCTAGCGGCTGACCATACGATCTGGCCTGGGGCTGGCGAAAAAAAACGTTACACTCTTGGCCGGGCCCAAGTCAGACCGTATGGCCCGCGCCAAGACTGGAATCCAGACGGTCTGGTCTCCGCCTGGCCAACGCCAGAAGATTTTTCCACGCGGGTGTCCCTCGTGAAGAGCTTTGCTTATGAGGTTGGGTTAAAGAGTATAGATCTTCCTATTGGCATATTAGTCAGTTTGTGTGCTTATGTGCGAATTGTGACGTATGATGGCTCTGTGAAGCTCTCCAACTGGGTGATTGCTAAAGAGATTGATCAGCGACCCGTATCGGAGCGGTGTTGTGGGACGTGGATGTTCTTTGAATGAGAAATAGGCGACTTCTAGATTGATCAAAAATCTATCTCTTCTCCTATACGAATCCCTTACTTACCCTTACCATATAAATTCTTTCATCCCTGGTAGTATAACGAGGCTACAACCGAACGAGTTACGCTTACCTTGAAAGGGATTTGGCCTAATGTTATAAAAGAAATGAATATATTTCCATAGTTTAGCTGCAATATCTTGAACTACATTTCCTTGTTCTCAGATCAGGGAATTATAAATTTATTTCGGTCATTCCATCTAATTTATATAGTATTCAAATAATCCTATTATTTTTAATTTATGAAATAAAATTTCATTTGATTCTAAAAAAATAGTTAATGAACTTGAAAAAGTTTCTTTTTTGCAAATATAATAAAGTCATTTAAGTTTTCATTAAATTAGATCGTATGTCCGAAAAAAATTTATAATTGTCCTATCTGAGAATTTTTTTTTACTCAATTACGGAATCGATCTGAGAGAGGGGATTTGACTGATATCAAGGATCAGAAATCCTGGAATCATATTATTTCTCGATAAGTATTATGAATTTTTAAGAATAATTTTTCCTTCCGCTTGAAGAAATGAGTTTTTGCAATACATTCATGAAAATGGTGACATTCCGTATCTGAAAAGTGTGCACAAAGAGCCAGATTCCTCTACATTAAGATTGGCATAAATCTCAATCTCTAAATCTCTGATCTTTAAGTCTCTAATTACTTTTTGCAAAAAATATCGTTTTTCCGCCCTCACACATAGAAATTTAAAAAAAAATGTTTTCACCTCCCTGAAACATTGTTAATATAGGGTACATACTTCTATAATTTTGTTTAAGTTTTCTATCATGTAGTTTAGAAATAATTTTATTTCTGGTCCTTACCTAGTTGTCATTCTCATGTTTTAATAAGTTCTTAAATTCCAGTGCAAACATTTTTCGAAATTTTCGCCTATCAAAGAATACATATATTGCACATATTCCGAGACATATTTGAAAGGTCCGTACACTGGTCCGCACACTATTTGTGATTTTGTAAAGAAATACGCAGTTTCAAAATTTATCAGATGGAAAACTGGATATGTACCATTTTGTTTTTCCCCCTTCCATACAGAAATACTATATTTCCATACAAGTGATGTGATGAGTGATGTGCCTTACCACGAACAGTGTGCATTCGCCCGTGTGACCTTGTGTATCGAACAATATTTTTCTTTACAAATTATAGTGCAAAACCTGAGACTGATCACTGTTTACAGACGTCAAAAATAACCTCACTCAACACAGTTGCGCACAATACGGAATCGGTCATTTTTTATGTATGTAAATGGTGGGTAAACGAGGGTTTTGCATGTATGTGTGGGACAAAAATTTCCTAATGTTTTCAGATCTTCAATGTAGAGTTCTTGGGGAGCACATACTTCTATAATTTTATCAAAATTTTATATTTGCAAACCTATCGCAGAAAACTTTTTTTTTTATTCTTTAAAATTTCATTTTTGGTCCTTATCCAGTTGTCATTCTCATGTCTTCATGCTATTAATTTTACAAGATTTTTTCAACGTGATCTTTAAATGGCGTTATAAATATCCTTCGAACATATTCAAAATTTACATTAATGAAACTTGAATAAATCACCATAAAGTCAATGAGCTCTTTATTTATGGCCGCACCTAGTCGTCCAGCTTTTTCGGACGAATAGCGGGGATCTTGCAAACTTAATTGGTTGAGCCCCCAAAGGGAGCGGGCTGGCCTCCGTCCCGCCTGGGCTATTTGTCGGGAGAGTTGGACGACTAGACATTTTGTTTATTTAAAGTTATTTTAGAATTAATCTGTACGGAAAATCATGACACAGTATAAATGATAAATATAGATATATATATATGTATGAAAAATATGTAAGTTTCTATAAAAATTGGCGAATGCCAACAATAAAAGACTGATAAATAACTCGCCAAACTAGATGGATGCTTCGTGATTTATGTTTTGAAATTTCCTTGATCCAATTTTGGTGGTACCTGTCCTTGAAATTTTTGGTCATCAAATAATGATTCATACAAAATAATGTAGTTATCTCGAAGCTGAATCATGCGATGCCACAAATTCATAAGTGTCACTTCATCGGTCATCTTGTAATCTTCGCCGATTGCCTTTAAAAATCATTTGAATTTATTTAAATGATAACTGTTATAACGGCAGTTTGAAAATAGCAAATTTCTTTAGATAACAATGAAATTGCAAAAATAGTCATTTATAGTAAGAATCTCTGCACTACTTTTCTTGTTGGTCAATATTATTAGCAAAGCGATAAGAATAAATGAATAGTTATTTGTCGATTTCAATCGAAGTTCCCGTCTGTATTGAAGATAGTGCTAGACGAAAGTTGTAGATCTACAAAAATGACATCCTTTCATTTAGTGACGTCCTTTCTTTGAGCAAGCTTTTTGGAGAAAAATAGAAATTACTGAGAAAATAGATCAACATAAAATTAAAATAAGACTAAAGCTTTTTTCAGTAAGACAAACGTCGCACTTGTATTTTATCAGTTCAAAAAATGTCAGTACTTTTTATTCTTCTCCAGAACTTGTGCTCAAACAAAAAAAAGTCACAACCAAAAAAATATACTATAAATACTGAAAAATAATTCCAAATAAAAGTGCATTGATTCTTAGGTAAGTATGTATGTATAGGTAAGATGAGCACCAGTGGTTGGTGGCAATGGATGTTGTCATTGGCACCCCCATCTAATTTGCTTTAAACAGTAGAAAAATACAAATATTTAACATACTCTGTTTGAATTATTCTTATGTGAGTAAGATATGATGAATATTTGCATTTTCCTGTGGTTTCAAGCAAATTAGGTGAGGCTGCCAACGACATATGGTACGCCAGTGCCAACCACTGGTGCTTTTACCGTTCAAAAAATACGTAACGCTTTTTTCTGACGCCTCTGACATCACGCTCTATATTAGCCATTTAGAACTTGTTAAAATCACGTGGTCTTTAAGCATTGTTACACGTATTTTTTATTAATTATTATGATTATTTAGAAATGTCAAAATAACTTCTGACAAAAAATTTGAAATTAATAATGCTGAGACTTCGTAAAAATAATTTTTTTGAGGAACAAAATATTTTTTTAAATGACTATTATTAATAATTATTCATCTAATGAAGAATGTAATACATCTTCCCCAGAATAGAAAGGTAATATATGTATTTACCTTTTCAATATTCCGCATTCGGTTAACTTGCAGGTATTTTAGGTGAAAAAACAATTCGTAAGCCCAGCAGTCGATGGTTTCCGTACTGCGAGTGACATTAACTAATTCAGTTGACAGTTCCGTTGATGGGGACATTAGTGACAATGCTTGAAGCCACCGTTTTAGCTGCATATTGAAAAAAAGGAAATATTTTTAAATTTCAAATAAATAAGACACATTTTTGTCATTAGAATATGTAACAATATATATTAATAATACGAACTGTATACTATTATAGATTTCTCCGTGAAAGACTAATTCGTTTTCAGCTCGTCCAGGGCTAGTATTAGGGAAAATTTCGTAATGCGTTTTTGTCTCACGACTTTTTTTGTCAGTTTAACAGTTAAATCGTGTGAATTTGTTTCCGTTGCATAAAAATTCTTCATTTTGTATTGAAACAACAGGTTGTCATTCGAATGATTCAACTTTCGAACTGGACACTTGGAATCGAAACGAAACCGATCTGAGCAGAGCAGTTCGAAAGTCGAATTCCTCGACTTCCAAGGCGTTCAGTTCGATTCGAAATAAAACAGATTCAAACCCAGCAGTTCGAAATCGGTTTTATCGACTTTCGTCGCGCTCAGTTCGATTCGCAGGTTGGATGTAAGAACAATTTCGACCTGACTTCAAGATCATTTAAAGTTTGCTAAAAATAATACAAAAAATCTGCCCGCTTCGCTGGCATATTCTCATCGCGCCCTTCCCTTGAAAATTTGAGCACTCCTAGGGCGCGTGATTCGGTCGTCACGCTTCGCGCTCCGAAACATGTGGATCTCGCGCTTTGCGCTCGGTGTTATGTGTTCTTTATGTACGAATTACTGTATTTGTTTTTGACTTCAAATGAAAAAGAAAATTTATTTACTCACGGCTCTATCGGCTTTAAGGAATACATTCCCATTTAAATATTCCAATATCATTTTCCATGCTCAACAAACAAACTATGCCTCCTACCAAAAAATATTCAGCAAAAACCTTATCGGTTTTCGTAAAAGCAACAATTTTGATATCCCAACTTTTTTTCGTATTTCGCGTTATTTGGCTCAAAATTTAAATTTTCCATTTTTCGAAAAAATTCAAGAGGTTGTTAAGACAATCTTGTAGGGCTTTAAAAAGAAGCGTTTTTCTCCTCGTGACTTTTCTTCATATTGTGCATTGTTTGGCTTGAAATTTCCATTTTCGTTTCTTTTTTTGAATTTTGAAAATAATATGACCCTAATAATATTCTTTTCATTGAGAAAAGTTATGAGGATGAATTATTCGACTCTCTAAGTACTACAAATAGTCGTACATATAATTCTCAAGTCTTAAAAAAATGGTCTAAAAATTTTGAAAATGTTCTAACTTTTCGAATTTTTATCCAAAATGGCAGACTAACGAGTTTGACCGTCAGTTTTTGACACTTAAAGAGTGTACCAAAGGCCAATCCAATAGATTCACCCTTTCAAAAGTTATCGTGCTCACAGACAGGCATACAGACAGATATACAGACACATTCGTAAAAACTTGTTTTTCGGGTTCAGAGGGTCTCAAAACTTGTACATTTGACTCAAACCGGAGGGGGGGGGGGGGCAAACTTGACACGAAGCTAATACCTTCTGTGATGAGAATGTAAAAATACTAAAATTGATACTTGAAATTTTTAAAAGAAATAATAAAAAGCACACTAGTACTATGTATATTGTATACGTGTATATGCTATAAGGACAAAATTATAGTAAGAGACCTCATTATACCTCATTTTTCATTTTTTAAAGGCTTCAAATTCAACAACTTTGATCTAAGAGACCAGGCTGCTTTTCTCGAAATAGCGTTTTTGACAGTTCTGAAAGCATCCCATATAAAATTTTGCAAAAAATCCTTTTTAGGGTGATTGGACTTTGCTGAATCTAAAAATCTCTGTTTGTGAGTCGA
Organism: Melikaiella ostensackeni; assembly: GCA_032362435.1. Taxonomy (NCBI): domain Eukaryota; kingdom Metazoa; phylum Arthropoda; class Insecta; order Hymenoptera; family Cynipidae; genus Melikaiella; species Melikaiella ostensackeni. Next base: position 9,500 of record JAUMHM010088069.1, read on the forward strand.
AATCTGGACCGGAAGGCCGGAATTCAAGATGACGGCCATCCGAGGGCATGAATATTACAATACGTCTTTGCTAAGTGTTTCCTTGCCAAAGAACATAAAATATACATTTACAATACTTTGATACATTATTTATGTGATTAAGGAACTGAAGAATGGTAAGGCTGCTGGTATGGATGACATCACCGCTGAAATGCTTAAGAGCGGTGGCGGAGATTTGTTTGTGTGGCTGAGCGAATTTATGAATACGTGTGCCGTGCATGGTGAACTTTTAAATGATTGGAGAAAGGCTATGATCATCCGAATCTACAAGGGAAAGGGTGATAGAGGCGACTGTGCTAATTAGAGCAAATAGCCTACTAAGTACCGTGGGCAAAATATTTACCAAAATACTGGTTGAGAAGGTCATCTAAAGAAAGGAGCTGGAAAGTTCAATGTGGATTTACGCCTGGGAGATCATGTCGACGGTCCCGAGCTGCTTTGTCGTATCTCGTGGCGCTTGTTTAATTCTATTGCACCTCGAACGCTGCATGACAAAATGTTGTAAC
>JAUMHM010088070.1:0-10043 GCA_032362435.1 Melikaiella ostensackeni
TCTTCCTCTGAGTAACATTTTTTATAGGTAACGAGGGTTATTATTATTTCTTTTTCCTCAAGGTATGCAAATCCTTTTTGACAAACTTAGTTTTAGATGAGTACCAGGATTATACTTTAATTGTTTTAATTATTATAGCTCAGTTTATGCACATCCTCCTGGAAACTTATTTTATTTATAATAAGTACCAGGATGACATTTTATTTATACTAACACTATACTCGTATTTAAAAGAACAAATATACAGTAGACTGAAAAATATATTAAATAGTTTAAAACCAAGAACGTCTGTAAAATAAATAAGATTAGAAAAAATTCAACATAAAAAACCTGTAAAAAAATTCATTAGTAAATTACTCAATAGTAAACAATAACAGAATGTACATGTTATGTATATGACATCTTCCTCTGAGTACCATATTTTATAGGTAACGAGGGTATTATTTCCTAAATATTTTTGATATTAATAAAAGAATAGAAAAATTGACCAAAGAACATTTGATATCAAATTCTTTATTTTTATTTTCAGGTGATAAAAAAGACGGAGGAAAGAAAGAGTAAAAGGTTGGTTTGGTTGAATCTTACTTTTTCTCTCTCTTTTTTCTTGTCGTTATACATTCATTGTAAATTTGTACCCAATGAGCCGTAAAAGTGGGTAGTTTCGAAGTCTATTTTTAATTTGTGAACTTTTTGGATGTTTTGTTTAGTGCACAAAAAATTTTCATAAACAAGTAGATTTCATTTTGATCTTTAAGAAATATCTTTGTTCGTTGGAAACCTGTATTGAAACTGTAATTCGTCTGCACAATGAACGCATAACAAACTCGTCCATATATCATCTGTTTCAGATACATACGTTGAATAGACTATTAATTATTAATGAAAAATCATCTGAATTTCATTCTAAATCAAAAGAATAGAATAAATTTGCTGCGAAAAACTTCAGTACACTCTTATTATATGCATTAATTGCACTTTTGTAATATTTACGGTGTCCGTTCTCGAAAATACATTAATATAATAAACGACTGTACGTTATTTGCCATTAGAAAATTGCACATTAGCTCACTAGATATTTTTTATTCATAATTAATAGTTTATTAAATGGAAGCATTTGAAACAAGTGATATATGAATAAAAAAATTTTTCCAGTTCGGCAAAATTCGTTATGCATTCATTATGCAGATAAATGACAGCTTAAATACAGATTTATATAAAAAAATAATATTTTAATCTAATAATCTGTAGAAAAAGTTTTATTATTATGATTTCTCAGAAAAATACGAATTGAAAGTGACAAAATTTACTTTTTCGGAATGAATATCGCTCTTTTCTTGTCAGTTCTGTGCAGTCTGTGCAAAATGAATTTTGTATGCGGCACTTTACTGTGCTGAAAATTTTCAATCAGTAGTTTGTTTCAAATTTTACTTTTTATTCATGTTTTTATTCATTTTAGTAATTTTTATACTATTTTGAATCAGTTCTTGCAAAATGTCTACCAGTCTGGAAAACCTGGAAAAACTGAAAATGTCAGGAAACTTTGTTGATCAAGGAATTTTTTCGAGCGTGATTAAACTTGTTTTAAAAATTGTAATGTTAAATTAAATAACAATGCTTCTTTAATTCGTGAAAGTAAATTTCTGGTACTTTATTCACACTTCTTTAAATCAAACTTCTTTTTATCATATTCACTAATCTCAAGAAAATACATTTTATTGAAAATAATAATATGTTAAATATGCAATGAATTTCAAGTACCCATAAAAATAATTTTTAAAAAATTGTTTTCATTATTTATCAAATTCATGGACTTAAGTAAGAAATTAAAAATTGATCAATCATATGTTTGGTAATACTAATTTCTTTAGTTATTCAGTAGTGATAATTCCAGTGTATTTAAGCATGTCCTGTAATCATAAAATTTATAAAAGCTTGTACCACTAAGAAATTACTTATCTTTTTATAAATTTACTTTTATATATTAAAAAACATTTTTATCTGATTTTATATACATACATGAAAAGTACCATTTCTACACATTTAGATATTTGGTAATTTTTAAGCGGGTTTTTTAAGTAATATATAATTCTTTGAAGGGGTGTAGGGTCACAATTGTTTTAAAAAACGCGATACTCAATACTTGAATGACTCCGTATTAGGAAAAACTATACCTGAAAAAATCTAGAGATTCCTGGGAAGATCTTGGAATTATCAGGGAATGTTTTCAGAATTTGAGTAAACAACCTTATAAAGCTTATAAAAGGAAGTTTTTCCAATTATTTTTATTTTTTATACACTTTGTATGTTTGGCTTTTATTACTTGCATACAATCATCTAGTTTTGATAACAAAACAAATTAAATTTTTTTTGCTCAAACTAAGACGAAAGATACAAGATTTCTGCATCCAATGATACCTGACTGAAGTATTTTTGACCACTCTTGCAGAAATATTGCGAAAAAAGTCTAAACAAACAAAATTTCTACGTGTTGGCAAAACTGTGCGGATTTTTCGTTGTATTCTGCCAAGGTCTGAACCTAGAACAAATAATTCTTACTCATTTTAAATTGTAAAATCGTTTATAACATTGTTCAAGTATTATTTAGGTAAAAATTCAAAAAATTATTATAAGATGTTTTTGAATTTTTACAATTTATTTCTTCTTAGCCTTAACCTTGGCAGAATTGAAAAAAAATCAGCACAATCTTGATATCTAAAATGCCTTCAAACGTTCGTCTTGCTTTGTTTTAAATTTCAGTTCAGAAGAAATAAATGTATCATTTTTTATTCGCATGATCCGCGGTAAAATCATACCAATCCTGATAAAAGAATATTAATTTTATAACGTTTTATAGTATCTTTAAGTACTTTCTGAACTTATAATGAAGTATGAAATTGAGACACACATATTACAAGAGAAAACAGGGAAAAACATTAAAAATCGATCCGGGAAATTCGGGAATTTGCCGGAAATTTGGAAACGAAATTTCGCTAGACACCCTGAAAAACTATTTGGATTATACTTCTTGAAAAATTCTTATATTTCAGTAATATTTTATTAGAACAAAAGCACTAGAAATATAAGTGCTACGAAAACAAATCGAAACTCCAAGATCTTTATTCTTTCATTATAATAATAAATTGTGTGGTTTTATTTTAAGCAGCTCATTGTGCAAAAAGTTATTTTTATTTTTCAAGGTAAAACATTGAAATTTACAGCAGAAAATCAATATTAATGTGTTTAAAAAAAAGTTATGAGTGAGATAAGTGATGAAAATAGAAAAATATGAATGCTCAGGCATACGCCAAGTTATATTATCTAATGCCCTAATGATAATATTCTCTAGAAGTTGAGACGTGTAAAAGCGCACTTCACAGACATAATCATTTTAGAGGAAATGCATTATTAGAAACTATTTTGTAGAAAATTATTACAAAAATATTGTTCTTTATCTTCATCGGCCATTTTTTCACTTATTAAAATAAGGGTCTTGTAAACTCTTGTTGAAAAATTAAAATGTTAGAAATGAAAAATAAGATTAAAATAGATCATTTCAAGCTTGAGTAATTTTGATTATGACGCGCTTAGATTTGTACATGCCTTTGAAGCCTTTAACATTGTACAACTTAAAATTTAAAATTTTCAGAACCAGACAATAAAAAACGTTTTTTTTCAAAGTTGAGAAATTTTGGATTTAAGACCATAAAAATTTAACAAATTCAAATTAAAGCTTTAAAAGTTGTATACTTTTAAAATAGAAGAAGTTTAAATATAAGAGGGATCACAGTCCGTTCCCTTTTTCACCTAATCCCCTTTTCCCCCTTTTTCTCCCTTAAATTAAAAAAATCTCCTAAAACACCTAAAATTGAGAATTTTGACTGAATTTTACTCTTCTTTACAAAGTTTCGGTTCATTTTTTAAGAATCATAAACAGAAATTCAAGACATTGGAAAACAAGATGCTTTGAAAGAGATTCTTTTCGATGATACCAATTTCAAATACTTCCTAAACGATTTATTTGCTAATTTTGTTAAAAATAGGGACTGAAATATTTCAAATTCCAAAATTGAAAATATTTTTAAAGTTTAAGAAAAATTTGAAGAGTTTCAAAAATTGATGACAAAGGTTCTGGAAGATGATGAAAAGAATGAGACTCAAAAAAGTTATAGGATTTTGCAAATTTTCAAACGATAGGAAGAATCCTTTTTTAACAGATTAAGAAGTTTTAATCAAAATTTTCAGTATATTTTAAATATATTTGGAAATTAACCCCATGAAATTTTTCTACTAGAGCAATCTTCAAACAAGAATTGCAAGATTCGTAAATGATCTTTATGATATTTTCCAACTGAACACAAATTTAATAAGTTCTAGAATTTAAAAATTTTTCAAAAACTATCAAAAACCAGCTTTTAACAGATTCAAAAATTGAAGTGCAGTTTTTAGTAGATGTCAAAATATTTTTTCTTCAAATATATCTACATTCCGTAGAATATTTAATTAATGTAAAGATTTTTCCAAATTTAAACAAACGTCTTTCACTTAATTTTTCTTATTTTTTCTGCGTTATCTTATTTTTCAAACAACTTTAAAATTTGTCAAATGGAAAAATAATTTTCAGTTTCGATTTGTCGCCTTCAAAATTTCTACGATTCCAATTCAAAAAATAACTGGTAACATAATTCAAGAAGAATTAAGAGATAAAACAATTTCTTTCTGCCTACCAATGTCTACAGTATGAATTTTCAAAATAAAATTTGTTTATAAAATTAACCAGGAATATCGGATGACAAATTTTTATGATCAAGTATCACCTGGTCGATAAAAACAAGTAATTTCAACGCAGAAATATATTTTCTGAACGAAAATCCATAATTTCATTTTGAAAATCCCTAACGTTCATTATTTGTCAATTTAATTAGTGTATAATAATTAACTCCACAACTGACAAATTTGTTTTGTTTCAAAAATCCCCGCACATTATATCCAAGCGACGACAAGTGAGCATAGGAAAAATTGTTACAAGAAGATAAAAAGAAATGAAAATCGAAATTTTTCCGCCATTTGCAATAACATAAAAGTTTAAACATAGAAAAATTCAGAACTTTGCTCACACAAACCTCTTTAACATTGAATGAAGAATTTTTCTAAAACAAAAATCTGAAATCGGTCAAGAATTGGCTTCTGCAAGTTAATTTGAACCTTGCTTTTTATTTCGCTCCACTGTGGGGCGCCCCTTACGGCGTGGCGCCTCACAGTGGGACAAAAAAAGCGTCTGTGGACAAATCAATTTTCAGAATAAACTACTCATCCGATTCGGACTTCTTAAAAATTGAAGTGTATCAAATTCCAGTCAAAAAAAATATTATTTCACCGAAAACAGTCCACGTCGAGGCAAAAACTCGTTAAAAATGATTTCCGGCAGTATTAATTTAAAGAAACAAAAATTTAAATTGTTACAAACAAATTAGTGAACAAAAGTTATATCTTTTCTGTTTGTCACATTTAAATGCACTCAATCAATATTTTCTGGAGAAAATAGAAATGAAATAATGTTAACTCAAAATTAGAAGAAGCCAAGCATCATTTCCTGATTTTTTATAACAAGTTAATAAAAAAAGACGAAATTAAGGCATTTTTAATTTGATAGATTTAGGTTTTTCAGCAGAATAAGCTATAAATATTTTACCAATGACCTTCTGCTGTGATATTTTGCACTGCAACAGCAATCATGTTTTATTTAAACAAATTTAATAAGCAAAGGTATTTTTAAGCAATTTTTCAATAGATAAACTTCGTTCCTTTATCAGAATCAATAACTAGTATGTTGCTAATGTATCTTGCTGTTTTACTTTACACTTAGACATCGATTGTTTCTATAGTTTAGATAGTCTATTTCTATGATGATTCGCAGTTAAACAATAATTGCACATTGTTTAAACAAATTTAATAGGAAAATGCATTGCTTGTCTGTTTTTCAATAAATAAGTTTCGTTTTTTTAGCAGAATCAACTATAAATATTTCATCAATGGCCTTTTGCTATGATAATTTGCAGTTGTACAATATTGTATATTGTTTGAACAAATTTGATAAACAATGGTATGAAAGAATTTTTCTACAGATGAACTTCGTTTTTTTTCAGCAGAGCCAACTGCTAGTATGTTGTGAATGTAATTTCAGTTATATGTACTTTGCAATTTGAGTATATCTGCGTATTTTTTTTATGAATTTAATATTTAAATGTATTATTTGTGCATTAATTTTTTTCTATATAACCATTATAATACCTGGCTTACTGATACTGGTTTGTAACTATCAGTATGTCGTGTCTTGTTTTCTGCTGTAAAAACGAACCTTATCTATTGAAAAATTGCCAAACAATATTTCGTTTTTTAAATTTGTTTAAACAATATACAATATTTACCAACTGCAAATTATCAAAGCAAAAGGCCATTGGTGAAATATTTATAGTAGATTCTGCTGAAAAAAACTAATTTATTGAAAAACAACCAAGCAATGCATTTGTTTATTTAATTATTAAAACAATACATAATAATTATCCAACTGCGAATTCTCGAAGCAAAGGACCATTTCTAAGATGATTGTAGTTGATTCTGTTGAAAAATCGAAATTTCTTCATTGAAAAGTGCTCAAATAATTAATTTGTTTACTAAATTTGTTTAAACAATAAACAATTATTGCCAAAGTGAAAAATATAACAGCAAGACACATTGGCAGCCTACTGGTTATTGATTCTGCTGAAAAAATGAAACGTATCTACTCAAAAATGGCCAAATAATGCATTTCTTTATTAAATTTGTTTAAATAATACACGATTGTTGTTGTAGTATAAAGCGTCACAGCAGAAGGTCATTGGTAAAGTATGTATAGCTAATTCTGCTGAAAATGCTGAATCTATCTAATTAAAAATGTCTTAATTTCGTATTTGTTTATAACATTGTTATAAACAATTGGGAATTAACGTTTAACGTCTTCTAATTCAAATTAAAATAACTTTATTTCCATTTCATTCTGAGAATATTGGTTTTGAGCATTTAAATGTGGCAAATAAAGAAGATATAACTTTTGTTCACTAATTTGCTTATAACAATTTAAATTTATGTTTTATTGAATTAATACTGCTGGACATTATTTTTAATGAGTTTCTGCCTTGACGTGGACCATTTTCGGTAAAATTATTTTTTTTACCAAGTGGCTATCTTGAAAAATAAAAAAATATAAATTTCATTTTCTTTATTGAATAAAAAAGTTTTGAGAGACCTTTTCTAAAATGTCTTCCGTTGTAACAATGCTGAATTTAATACACTTTAGTTTTAAAAAAAGAAGAAGGCAATTTGTTGAGTAGTTTAGTCTGAAAATTGATTTGTCCACAGACGCTTTTCTTGCCCCACTGTGGGGCGCCACGCCGTAAGGGGCGCCCCACAGTGGGGCGAAATAAAAAAGCAAGGTTCAAAATAACCTGAAGAAGCCAATTCTTGACCGATTTTAGATTTTTGTTTTAGAAAAATTCTTCATTCAATTTTAAAGAGGTTTGTGTGAGCAAAGTTATGAATTTTTGTATGTTTAAAGTTTTATGTCATTGCAAATGGGAAAAAATGTCGATTTTTCATTTTTTTGTTATCTTCTTGTAACAATTTTTCCTATGCTCACTAAGCTAAGTATTGCTTGGATATACTATTGTGCGGGGATATTTGGAACAAAACAAATTTGTCAGTGGTTGAGTTAATTATTATACACAAATTAAATTAACAAATAATCAACATTAGGGCTTTTTGAAATGAAATTATGGACATTTGTTTCGAAAATACATTTCTGCGCTAAAATGACTTGTTTTTATCGACTAGGTGATACTTGGTCATGAAAATTTGTCATCGGATATTTCTTGTTAATTTTATAAACAATTTTTTTTTGAAAATTCATACTATAGACATTCATAGGCAAAAATAAATTGTTTTTTCTCTAGATTCTCCCTGAATTATATTGCCAGTTGTGTCTTTTGATCAAAATTTGTCGTTCAATATTTTATCTTAATTTTATAAACAAATTATATAAAGCGATGCCCAGCATGGAGATTTGAAGGCAAATAGAAATACGTAGTTCTTTCTATTAATTTTCCCCAAAAGTTATGTTGCGAGAAAGGTTTAGCGATGAAAATTTGTCATTAGACATCAGCTGATAATTTTATCAATATTATGTGAACGAATTACCAATGTGGACATTTAAAGGCAAATGAAATTAATTTGTTCTCTTAATTCTTTTTAAATTATCTTTCCAATGATATTTAGTGTAATCAAAAAGCAAAATGTGTCATTAGATATTATTTGTTGATTTTTCAATCAATTCATATAAACGAATAATCATTGCAGACGTCGAACTCATTTGGGAAATTTAAAATAGTGTCAATAGTAGCATAAATTTTGATAAATAATAGCAAAATGGTGTCATACAAGTTTTTAATATCAAATTGAAGGGTTTATTATTTTTTAAACCTGATATAGAATATGCATCTTTCATTAAAACGCGTGAAATCCTTTCGAATCTTTTTAAATTCCCTAAAAGCATTGAAATCCTTTAAGAACCTCTGAAATCTCAAATCCTCTAGACATTCCTGCAAAACTCATTAATCTTTTCAATCTCTTAGAATCTTTAAAATCCGTTCAAATTTCATAAATTTTTTTTTTTTTTTTTGAAATTCTATGAATCCTTTAAATATGGTAAAATCCCTTGAAATTTCTGAAATCCCTGAAAACCGTAGAAGTTATGAGAAATTCCTAGAAGTCACTTTCATTTCATTTGATTCTCTAAAGTTCTCTAGAAATCCGTTGTAATCCCTTGAAATCTTTTAAGTATCCCGTAAACATTTTGAAATCTGTAATATCTTTCAAAATTTATTTGAAAATTATGAAATCTTTGAAATCCTCTGAAATCCCGTAAAATCTGATAAAGCCCCTTAAAATCCCTTGACATCTTTTAAAATACTCTAAAAGCAGACTAAAATCTCTGAAATCCCTTAAAATCTTTAAAATCCGTTAAAACCCACTGAAACCTATTAAAAACCCTTAAATTCCGTTGAAATCCTCTGAAATCGCTGGAAAACTCTCAAATATTTTTAACCCCTAGAAATCTATAGAAATTTCTTATAATCTTATGAAACCCTCTAATTTTTTTTGAATTCCTATGAATCTCTCAATAATTGTAAAATTCCTTAGAAATTTTTAAATCTCCTGATATTTTCTAAAATTCTATGAAATCCTTTGAAATCTCATGAAATTCCTCGGAATCTTTTAAAATATCCTAAACTCTTCAAGAACTTTTGAAATTTTTAAAATACCTTAAATCTTGTGAAATCCCTCGAAATCTCTTGCAATCCCGTGTCTTGAAATCTTTAATAGCTTTCAAAATCCTTTACAAATTTTTGAATCTTTCAAATCCTTCGAGACACCATAAGATCCCTTGAAATCTTCGAAATTCTTTAATATCTTTGATACGCTTTTGAAATCCCTAGAATTTTTTCTTTAATCTCTTGCAATTTCTTGGAATCTTATAAAATACCCTAAAATCTTTCAAATCCTTTAAAACCCATTAGAATTTTCTAAATCTTTAAAGTATATCTCAATATTTCTTTAAAATTTTTCAAAACTTTTGAATCAGATGAAACTTCTTGAAATCTCTTGAAATCCGTTAAAATTCTCTGCAATCTTTAGATATCACTTAAGTTTCTTTAAACCCCCTTGAAATCTGTTGAAATCTGTTGAAATCTCATGAAATTTTAAGAAATCCCTTGAAATGTTTTAAAAAATTTGAAATCTTTTGAATTTTTCAAAATCTTTTAAACCTTCAATTTTTGAGATAGTGGATATGTTATTTTAGCCAATTTTGTGAAGAAGTTTGAAAATATGTTTAAAAAGGCAAAGTGAAAAAGTAGTTGCAGCGTTAAAAAAAAAGTGTCAAAAAGTGTCAATAGTGGCACGAATTCGAATTTTTCTTTGTAGTCACTGATTGTAATCGGTAAGAATTCTCA
>JAUMHM010088072.1:0-10042 GCA_032362435.1 Melikaiella ostensackeni
TCGCCGGCCCTTCATCGTGATTTCACCGTACCCTGTGGCTGCCCATCTCACGGTTGTGAGGCGTGGCCATGGGTGTGTTTTACCGCGGTTCTGATGGAGGCTGATGTCATTTCTATTTCATTTGCTTCCAGAAGGACCCTGCGGTGGTTATATAACCAATTTTTTTCAACTACATATATATATATATATATATATATATATGCACATATGAATAGATTAAGAAAGTCAATGAGTCGTGAATATAAAACATATTCTCGAATTTCACGTGAACAACTTCAAGTTTATTTATTATTATTATTATTAAAATTATTACGTTAATGATGAACTATATATTTACATTGAAAAACTTTATATTTCAGGCGTGTTCATTATAATGTTGAATCTTTCAGAACTTTATTGCATCATATAATGTAATTTTATGCAAAAAGTTCTCAGAAATCTGTTAGAGGGGGTCTATAAAAGGACTCTAGTTTTTTCTCTTTCATCAGTCTATTGTGAGCTATCGGAAAGTGAATTTCAAACCTCTTATTTTTGCTAGTATAGGATACGTCTACATCATAAAAGATGTTCGCATCCCTCAATAGTGATTGCTAAGTACACAAAGTTTAACGCTGAAAACAGCTGTCTTCCGCCTTCTTATGTCCTATGAACTTCAAATAACTACATGGAGTGAGATGAGATGAAATACAGTTTGAATTCGAAATTGCCGAAGTGGCTGCTACTCTCATCAAGAAGAATAGTGGAGCATATTGGTTTACATAAAACGATGTCAATCAATGTGCAAATGACACAGAGATTTAAAACATTCTTCTGTACGTAGTCTAGAACCTTCCAGAACTTTTTTTTATATCATATAATGTAATATTGTGAAAAAGTCTCGGGAAATCTGGTCGAGGAGATAAGAGTCTATGAAAGAAGGCCAGCTCTTCGCTTTCATAAGTCTATTGTTGGATTTCAGATCGTGAAGAAAAACAGTAAGAGCTAAAAAATCGTTTGAACGTATTTTTGAAGAACATGCAACAACTGAAACAAGTGATACAAATGCGATCAGAATTACAAATTCTGATAAGAAAATTCAATTCTGTGACTATGAAAACAGTGAAGCAGTGAAGATGGATTTATCGAAACTAAAGAAAATTGCTCTCAATAAAGACTTTCCTCCAACAAAGAAGCTAAAGGTACTAGAGCCAAATAAAAACTATAAAATCACGGAAATCAAGAAATCCAACACAAAATATAGAGTGCAGTACTTCGTAATGGTTTGCTTTTAGGGATAAAGAAAGCCTGTCAAGACGGCGATCTCTGTATGCGGTATTTGGGTGGACGCTACGATTCGACTGAATTTTTGAAAAAAAACCCAAAGTGTGAAGGTTTAAATTATCACTCAATATCTGAAAGCATTCAGCATGATACACATCATGCCTAGACTCCTCGAAATCAAATGTTTCATTCCACTACATACAATCCGAATTCATCATTCACAAAGCAAATTATCATCGGTGCTGAATTTAAAAAGAATGGGTAGTTAGTCTCATTAGTGAAACTGCTAGCCAGTCATCCTTGTGCAAGTATAACCATAAATCCTAAAGAATGGAAATTGTTTAAAAGTTACTTCAACATCATATCACGATATTCTGATGGCCAAGAAAAGCAACAATACATCGACTGTGGGAGTTTCTGTATAAAATGAGTATATCTTATGTAGATTATATAGTGGTTTCGGAGCAAGTACAAGAAACTGAAGTTAAAATCCAAAAATCGTACCAGGAATATTATCATTGAAACCATTGCTGAAGGTGTTTGGTTTAATGTGAAATCACCTTGCGTGAAAAGTGTCAAATCTTATATACAGAAAAATTATGTAAGTTTGGAGAATAAGGCAATGAAGAGATTTATATTTATTAATCTAATGAGATTTGAAAGTCTTTTTCTGGAAATGATTACATTTTATGATCAGAATGTTTGTGAAGGAGTGACTGTAGTATTATCAAAACTCAAATGTGTCATAGTTACCTTCATACATTAAGATGTCATCTATTTTAACAGTAAGAAAATCGAAATAAGTGTCTTTTAAACCAACTTAGACCATTCATTTGCTAGGTTAGCGAATGGTATGTAAGTGAAAAAACAATCAATATGTTTGAAAATAGTAAATTTTATTCAGAAAAAAACGTAATATTAATAAACAGACTTACAAACTAGACTTATCCATCCAACTATTGTGAGAGTCATCAAAACCTAACTATTTCACAAATAGCTAATTTTCACGGTACTTGAGTACTTTTTCAACAAGATAAGTGTCTGGATTCCCAACATTGGAAAGTTTTTGTTCATGAGAACTACATGCGATACCTTTATGTTGATAATCTTGAAGCATATACGTCACTGGTTCAGTACTCTTGACATTACTTTCAGTAAATAATTCTACTTGTTTCACGTTATAAGTTTTTTATACATTAAAAACAATGTTTTTTCATTTTTTATTAACAAAGATGTCTTCGTTGTAAGACAGAATTAAAACTTACAAAATATCTAATCACTAATAATTACCCTGCAAGCTAAATTGCATCCACATTTTATTTTTTGAAGTTCAATTAAATCACTCCTAAATCTATGCTTTTGAATCACTGAATGTTCAGTACAGATTTATTTGATATCCCTTCATAAGATTTTACAAATGCGAGTAGTAAAATTCTTTGCCTCTATTAACATGTAAGTTGTTTGTTACACGTCTTTTATCGAGTACAGATTCCATGGCTGCAGTAATATCTTCGACCTTCTTGAATTCAACAGGAAAAGCCCAAGCAAATTCTAAAAGTACGTCAATTATAGCTAAGATGTACTTGCTTCTCAGCGGCCATTTCTGAGTGCGTTCAGTCTGAAATCTAATTGATTAATGAGCTCTGAATTACGATACACCAGTTCTTCAGTTGATTCGACCATCAATTTTCCAATTTTCAAAAAGTTTACTTGTGGAATTTTTCAAAGTTTCAATCATCATATTATTGTTAACTACTTCGGTTCGCAAGGAAGCTATGGCATCATAGATACCGTAAACCGGGGCTCAGCGGCGCATGTAGGGGGAAGCGGCGCACCCTTGATTCTGCATTTCTGAATGCTCTATTTGCTTCTTCTAGGTGAACAATATAAAGGTTTGCAAGTAACAATTGTAGAACTTCAATTGAAAAATGTAGAAGAAGCATTGTCACGTTTTAAATACAGAGTCAAGTGTGCGCCGCCTTTCCCCACAAACGCGCTATTTAGCCCCGGCTTACGGTAGTCTGAAGTTCATGCTGTATTATATGTTGTAGAATATTCAAATTAATAGCATCATTCTGCTCTTGAACTGCAGCCTTATTACACAGCCTTCTGTTATCCATATCGCAATTTCCTTCAGGTGTGACTTTGAAGCCAATTCCGGGAGGACCACCGCTCGTACTCTGCTCGATTTAAATGACGTCCTAATACATCGATACTTATCTTGAAAATGATAATAACCTTGACAAAACATGAATTGATATATAATCTCAGTTTCTCGTAGTTCTTCAATAATTGACATAATTCCGTCTGTGTGACTTGGTTTTCCAAGTACTTGAGACGCTAACAGTAAGCATAATCGATCCACCAATTCATTCGGGTTATCTCAGTAAACGTAGTCCAATTGGCTTTCTTCTCTAGCGAGCATGTCTTGTGGTATAATACCTTTACCTGATGAATTTTGCTTTTTACTTCGTCCACCTGTATTTTTTTTATGGGGATCTGGGAATTAATTTTTCTATAAAGTTTTTATATTCACAGGCTATACTGTCACGAACTTCAGCATATGGACTATAATATTTCTTATGAGAGTTTGTTGCAATAATAATTTGTTTATAATTTTCAAGGTCATCGAAATTTATAGGGAATTTTTCGAGTACTTTTTCAAATAAAAGTTTAAGCAAGCCCTTACTTCTTAGAAAATTCAGTACCCACGTGAATATAGTTCTGACTGAAACTTATCAGAGAATCTGCAGTCATTAATCTATCCTTTATTAATTTTCTTGAAACGTATACATTACCGAGCTCTTTATTTCTTTCACCTAACAATATGAGATACTTGTTCGTATCATCATCCCATGAAGTAGAAGACGTTTCTAAATTATTTTCCGCCCGACTACGGGTTGAAAACTCGAAGTTACTGGGATTTTCTGTCTCATTTCCTTCTCCATCAATAATCGATTTATATGACAAGTCATCGTCATCATCATTATCATCAATACTTTCTTCGACTCTACTCTTTCTTTCTTCTTTTTTAATTGGTTTAATTTTTTTATATTCTCGAGACCACCAACAATTTTTTCCAGTGGATTAACAATGGGCTTGAAAGTATCACTTAATGTCCGCTCAACTGTTTCCTTGCCCAACTTCATTAACCTATGATTTCGTCGAATTGCTTCACTAGCTCTAGCAATTTGACGTAAAATATTT
Source organism: Melikaiella ostensackeni (assembly GCA_032362435.1). Lineage (NCBI taxonomy): Eukaryota > Metazoa > Arthropoda > Insecta > Hymenoptera > Cynipidae > Melikaiella > Melikaiella ostensackeni. The sequence continues at coordinate 4,468 of JAUMHM010088072.1, forward strand.
TTTTGCGTTTGAAGATTCTCCTCACGTGAAGACATGTTGATACATGTTTAAATTTTGAATAAAGCATGTCAGTATTTACGTGATCATCATATATACCTTTAGGTTAATTTCATCTTGCTTGAATACGACAAGTAAATTGAAATTATCGCGTACAAGATGTTTAGGAATATGGACATATGTCTGATTCAAGTAAAAACAGTCGACATCCTTGTGTTTACCCATAGAAAAAAATGCTCTTATATTATCTTGCTTCTCACAATCCAAATCATCAAATACAATGACTGAATTTGGTTTTGCTTCACTTGGCATTATAACCTGTTCATGCTCAATGAAGTCATAGTACTCAACGCCATCTGCTGATTGAAGGACTTTTTTTTCAAACTCATAATTTGGTTGATTTAGAGATTTTGGGTACATGTAAACATTTTAAAAACTTAGTCCATTTTGATCTATAAGTAGTGTCACCAGAGCATATTTTGTCCTTCCACAGTTGGAAGGCTCACAAAATATTGCTCGCACACTGTTTAGTATCAAATGTCCATGTCGTTTTTCTCTATCCTCGTTTTGAACAAGCGAATCCAAATTTTGAATTGGGTAATCTCACAGATTGTGCTTCAAACTGCATCTTGACTATGACTGACTGAAAAGTCTATAAATATCCCAGTTATGTAGGTTGACTGTCAGTCTAAAAGTATCCATTAAATAGATATGATCGTTGACAGAGGTAAAAAAGTCAGTCTTAAGCGGATTCTGAAGCAGGCAAGACGTGGAACAGGATTGATCAACAGAATCATCAACAACTTGCCGTTTGAGTTGCATTTGCCAGGTTACCAGTACTGTCGACCAGGTATTGAACTAGCAAAACGATTGGCCCATGGTGATCCAGGAATCAATCCACTGGACGCAGTTTGCAAAGAGCGCAATATAGCCTACTCGCAAAACAAAGAAAATATAGAGATTGGAAACGCAGCTGACACAGTACTAGCTGAAAAAGCTTGGAAACGTGTCTTTTCCCAGGACGCAGATATAGGTAAAAAGGCAGCTGCTTGGGAAATAACAAACGCAATGAAAATGAAAATCAAAGTTTGAGATGGATCTCAAAAATAAAAAACCTATATCATTAAGGAAAATTGTCACTGCAGCTAAAAAATTAATGATTTCAAGTAATTCCAGACTGCAAAAGAATGTTTTTCATTAGTTATTTGCGCATTAAAAAAAATATGTCTTTTTATCAGCTTTATCTTTAAATTTATCATTCAGAGAAAGCAATAAATTTAATTTACAGCTAAAACAAATTGTCATACTTACACGATATCAAATTACGATTGGAATTTTGCATCTTTTGCGGTTCAAATAAATAAAGACAGGGACTTCTAAATTAAATGTATCATCTATAAGGAAGCAACAAATCGTCTTTGTTTTCTTTATCTAAACTATATTATGCAGTAGAAAATACAAGGACGAATCGAAAACTAAACTTGAAATGCTCAATTGAGATAATAAATAGCCTTGAAGTTGATGACGCAAAAGTCGTTTCTCACAACTATGCATCAAATAACATATATAACATAACAATGGACAAGAATTTTTGGTTGAATGTATTATCTAGAAGGAAGCAATAAATCATCATTGTTTTCTTCATATAAACTATATAACGAAGTTGAAATGACAAAGACAAAAAAATAACCTTGAGATGCTTAATTCAGATAATAAATAACCTCGAAGTTGCTTACGCAAAACTTGTTTCTCACAATTGCGCAATATCATTCTGTGCCGTCATCAAGAACATTCTAGAAGCTTAGCACGGACATGAACTACTACAGCTTAGAATGGTCTCGAAGTCGGTTAGGTAGGAATTCGTGTCTAGAATTAGATGGAGGTTTATCCATCAGATTCTCCTGAAAGATTCCTCATTCTTTTGTAAGGTAATTTAATCTTTTCTCTGTCCTTCAATGTTTTTTTTCTATAATTTCGGACTTCTAAAAAACAGATTCTTGACCACTTTTAGATGTTTTACTATCTGTGGTATCAGAGTCATCACTATCTAATGGTACTATGGTGCCCGAATCATTTCCTTGCCGGGAAATAGTCTTGATAAACGAACGGCGGCTTTACTCTATTTGCCTTTGATATACTGTATTTCGCATTTATATTCCTTTAAACTTATTTTTTGTCGAAAGCAGTAGAGAAATTGAAGCATTTACGTTGTGTAACCATAATAAAGCTTTATAGTCTGTTTTTATCTTAAATGTTTTTCCTAATAAATATTGTCTTAATCTCTTACAAGCCCAAACGATTGCTAGTAATTCTTTTCCAGTCGTGCTATAATTTTCTCCAGCATTACTTAGAGTTCTGGCTGTAAAAAGACATGGGTATTCGTTTTGTGAAAACACTGCACCTAATTCATGATTAGAGGCATCGACTTCTGCGTTAGTTTTGTTAAGGGTTTTGCTATAGATGAGAAGTTTTTAAAATGAATTTTCTATAGTTAACAGCAAGCCCTAGGCAAGATTGAATTTCTTTAACCATGATAGAAATTTTTAAGTTGTTTGCAGCTCCTGAACTTGATTAAATCTAATGACTTCGTACTGTTGAAGAGCTGAAAAGAATCAACAATGTGCAAAAATTGACTCCGGACCAAAATTCGAACCTAGGCCGCCGGTGTATGAAACCCACACGCTTTCCACTTGCACCAAGGAGCCTGATAGTAATCAGGGCTCACTCAACTTGTATACGCTCAAATTTCCCCCACTATCAACTCTTTACCTCCCTTATGACGCCAGAAGGTAGGGATTATACAACACTATGAGATTTTATTTCTCATTAAATTCCGTAGTGTTACAAGTTCTTATTATGTTCGTCTAAAGTTTTGCCGAACACTACTACATCGTCTATGTAGACAAAGCACTTTTCGCCTAGTAGACCTATAAAGCCATTGTCTATCATTCTTTCGAATGTGGCAGGGGCGTTTTTGAGACCGTAAGACATTCTGTTGTATTCAAAATGACCTTGAACTATGGAAATGGCTTTACATTTCTTTGATTTCCATCCATTGGTATCCGATGAAATCTCGCGCTCATAAAAAAAGCTGAACAGAATTTTGTTTGTTGTAAGTGATATAATATGTCGTCAATTATATTGGTAATGGATATGCATTCTAGCCTGTGCCTTTATTTATTTGTCTAGAATCGACGACCATCCTGAGTTTATTTTTCTTTTTGGGTACAATCCATAGAGGTGAATTGCAGGGTGAGTCTTAATTTCTTATAATTCCTTCTGCTCTTAATTTTTTGCATGTTTCTTTACTAAATTATTCATGAATTTTTGGGTGTTTGTATGATCTTAAGTTAACCATATTTCCTGGTTTCAAAATTACCGAATTGAAAGCTAAATTAGTACAAGGTAAAGAATCTGTATCTAACGTAAAAATCTCGTTATATTTTACAACTACCTTCTGAATTTCTTCTCTGACTTCTTCTTCAATGGTATTGTTTCTTTCTTTTTTATTCTGTAAATTGCATCAGTTATTGCTTTCTAAACTTTTGTGGTGTACTTTCGAATTATATACTCTCTTAGTTTTTTTCCTTCGCCGCTGCGACGATCCTTGCTTGCCACTTCCAGAGACGCCTTTTGTCCACAAATGAACTGGAAAATTCAAGGTGGCATCACTCATACCCATGCTTTCAGCTTTCTCTTTTCGAAATAAATTCCTCCTTCAAATATTTCAACTTTCATGCAACATTTTTGACTTTCTTTGTACTACCTCAATAAATTTCAGTTCACTGAAAAACTGATCACTAATACCTAGTTCCGGTTTCCTAAGGTCGAACCAAAAAATACATTTTCTTCCATATTTTTATGTAAACTTCAAATGTGATTTCATGAGTCGGATATTTTAATAAGTGAAAAGCCAAATTCTTTTATAATGAGGTTTTAAACTGTCCACTGTTTCGCGTTCTACTTCTTATTATCCGAATTATTTTATTTCTACAATTAAGATCTTATTACGGTCTTTATTTCATTCTATATAACCATAAACGCTGCAGTTAGATTTTATATATTTTCTAAATTTTATTTATATAATTAATCGTTATAACTTGAAAGATTATTCTGATATTTTTTCGAGGGAATAAATTCCGTCACGACGCTGCTTCAACGTAAGATAATGTTTGTTCTGACGAAACATTATAATAATCTACTGAAAAATCATTAATCATAATACTTGTATGATAAAAAATTGAGTTTCATTGCTTTGATTTAACATAATGCATAGATTTCTACGAGACTGGATAAGCAAAAAGGCTTGGCTGGCGTTCTCCAGCATAACAGAGAAAAGACTGACCTGATTGGACGAAATTATCGAAGAGGAGATGTCCGTTGAGCTCATCCAAATAGCGGGCAGTTCTCCCCCTGACCTCAACTTCGTGCGGATTGGCGCGCCTCTCTGGAGCGCCTGAGCATAAAAGTAGCACAGTCTAGTCCCGCGGCACCAGTCTCTTACCGAGCGAACCTGCAGCAACATCAGATATCGAATCGCTCTGCTGTCACCCCATGCTCCTCGACGCCTTGCACTAAAGAAACTGAAACGAAGGACTAGGACTAATTATAACGAAGGCATTAGAGCAAGCAGCGACTCGGCCGCCATGAACGAAGCAGCGATCCTGCTGCCACCCAGGAAGCAACGATCCGGCCGTCACCCAGGAAGCAGAGGTCCAGCCGCCACCCAGAAAACAGCGATCCATCTGCCAGTCAGAAAGAAGTGTATACAGGGCACCACGGCAAGTTTCTTGATTATTTGAGGCCCTTTACTAGGACCTTTTGAACAGAGCCGCCGTTCGAAGAGTCTACCACGGCCGACTACACAAGGCCTCCCTTCGAGAACCTTCTGAGTCGGAAGCAAGAAGCCGCCAGGCCACTCTCACCGAACAGCAGGTTACTTAAGGCCCACTACACTAGTGGTCCTTCTGCGCAATCTTTTATGTTCTTCGGGCTACCAACGGGCCTTGCAGAACCCATCAGCATCGGCATCCTGACAATCTGCCAGCATCCTGAGAATCTACCGGTATGCTGAGAATCTGCCGACACCATAATGGACGACCTTAAAGACTTCCGCGAGTAGACGAAGAAACGCTCCCCTCCATCTTTCACCACTTCCTAGTTTCTTTTTTTCATCTACCACGATTCCTGTCCTTCCTTTGCAAAAACTCTGCGTCACTTCCAACTTCTTACCCCTAAACCAACGTGGACGGTGAAGCTCAGCCGGTGAGTCACAGTCTTCAGCGATTCACAATCTTCCGATCTTTGAAATGTTCTCAGTTTTTGCTACTCAAGCTAGCCAGCGCAAAACTACAGTTCAGTCGTCTGCTGCATCACGAGCACCCAGCAACCTTATTAGTTGTTGCAGTCGAATACCCTTCATCATAATCGATATTGTCCCCTTCAAAGTAGTCCCCATCGACTGCAACGCACTTATGCCAGCGCTTGATCCAATCCTCGAGACATTTTTTATAATCGGTTTGCGGTATAGCCATCAGAGCCATCTTCGATTTTTCCATGACCTCATCTCGGGTGCTGT
>JAUMHM010088073.1:0-10042 GCA_032362435.1 Melikaiella ostensackeni
AATTTTTTTAAAGATCATTCGTGCATGTTTATTATTTTATCGTAAGAACCTTTCCTGCAGGAGCAGGAGTTGCTACGTTTGATAACCAATTAGGATGACAGCTTGAAAAAACTACCATATGAAGACTATATACCGCACTTTTGATCCGCACTCCGCAGTGCGCATTTTAGCTGCCGTAAAAAGTACCGCCTATGTATAAAGTCCCAATTTACCGACAGAAAATAGCCGTCGAAAGCAACGTCTTCAGTAAACAGTTTTTGACTCGAATGATTATTTTTACCTCAAGCCATCGGCTTGCTTTCAACTGCGGCTTTGGCCTCCCAAGGCTCGCCTGCAACTTTGGTTTCGGCTCGCCGACGATTCTCGGGACGAAGATCATCCTCGCCCAAAAACACCTTGTTTACGCGCATGACACATAATACACTATTTTGCGTTGCACACGAAGCGCGTGACTTATGGACGCATATTTCCAGGTGATTTCTTTGGTTATAACGCAGGCGCAACAAGAAGGGTATGCAAGGGATTCGATTATAAATATAAGTGATGATCAAAAGGAACAGTATTTAAATCAAGACTTCAACATACGTAAGTATTTGAATATTTAAACGAAAACTTTTGCTCTCAATAAGTTTTTCGACTGTAATATATTACAAACCGTTTTCCAGAGATCAAATCAAATTCGAAATCAATGGAATAATGCTAAGTGACTAATCGCGATTGATAGTTACGATCGAATAATTTGCAGTGACCAACTAAAGAGACAAAGAAATACTACAGACAGTGTAATGTCCACAGTAGCGTATCTAGAGAAAATAGCGGCCAAAGCAAAACGTGAAATTGCGCATTACACCTACCACCATTTTTTTAGTTTTATTGCTGGCGCCCCCGCTGAAGTAGGCCCAGAGCAGGGGTATAAGGCGCCTCCCTGAAATTCCGTGCCTGCGGCGGGAAGAACAAATACGATTATGGTGCTGCGATCGTCACTCTATTACTTGAAACATAGAGTTCATATTTAAGAGCAAAGATAAACGCTTGAGACATTTGTTTTTTGATTGATTTCATTATCAATCTACTATAATCATTCAGTTTTCAGAGTAATAGTTTTAAATAAAAATATAAAATTTAATTATTTTAGCTAATACACATAAATTATAGTCTAAAGACCTTTTCGTAGGCGCATGCAGCCTATATTTTTTTGCATTACCCACTTCGGAAGTTGGTCATCCCATGACTCTAAGTGATGCGTAAAGTAACTCACTGTAGTCGACGATGTGAGAATAATTTTTGAGCATGCTCACTTTAAAATAATATTATTTGGCACTTCGGTCGGTAAAGTTGCATATGCGCACTTTAGAGATAAGAAACTTTGCGCACTGGCAGAGTTGGGAGGTTATGTTGCAGGTTTCTTTTTACTGTTTCGGAGCAGCTTTTAGCATGCAGCTTTCTAGGGCGGCTGTTGCAAAAAATTGCTCGATTGTTTATTTTTCTAATCTATTCCTCTGTCCACTAAGCAAAAGTTCCCTCTGGGCCCATGAGTATCCAGAAATCTCTCGTTTTAAGCATCTATGACACCACTAGCACTCTTTGTCATACACTTTTTGTCCTTATAATAAATTGTTCGCTACATATCTCTATGCTGGAATACATCTTTTGCTTCCTTTGTGTCTATACATCCTTTCACGTAGGCTCTTCTATTCTTTTGGCTCCGTATGTGTTTCCGTTTTAGAGTCTCATTCACATATCCCCATCATTCTTTACTTGGTTACACCACCAATCACTTTTTCCTGAACACACGTGATCCGCTAAACATCCTTCATCCATTGTTCGATATGTCTCAAACATCTCAACAAATTTCGTTCACTTTTATCAATTGGTGGTTACTCTTTACTACACCCGCAAGCCCGACCCGGTCTCCAGTAGGCTAAAATGAAAAAATCCGTGACAAAATCGTAGATCTTTTGGTAGGAATGAACTAGAGGGATGAGTTCTTTGGGATTTACAGATAAATAACCGCAGAATAGAGGAAAAGTACGGAGAAACTAACAAGAAAAATATTTTTGACATTGAAAATCTAGGTTAGAGTTAACATTTTCTGAGAAAAATTTGAATTATTAAATACCATGTGCGCTTATGTATTATATTCAACGTGCTACACATATTTTTTGATGGATTTTTTCATCAAAGTCAATTTGACCGTTTGTCGTATATAAGGGATTCTGCGACTAATAATTATAGCACATCAAATACACAATACACATTTTTACAAAATACCGATCCTCTTGGTCTGTATTGGATTCGACATTTAAAATTCTCAAACTCAGACTTCAGATTTGAAATTAGCGACCTGAAAAACCTCTGAGTAACTCCATTTAATCAATCCTGTTTCATTTTTACAAGTTCGGTCTGCCATATTAGATTCACCATTCTCAGTTTTGAAATTTGGACTTCAGATTTGAAATCAGCGTCATGAAAATCCTCCGAGTAGCGATTATTAATCAAATCGGTTTTATTTTTAGGATGGTATTCCGCGATATGCAATTCGCCATTTGTATGTTTACATTTTAACTTTGGATTCGAATTCACCGACCTCAAAAACTCTTAAATACGATGAATTGTCAAATTCACTTCGATGGAAATCATTCATACCATGAAGGGTTAAAGTAGCAAATTCAATTGCATTTTGCTCCGAAACGGAAAATTCTAGACTGATTAAAAGCCCACATTTAGATTCGGCATGACAAAATCTATTCAATAATATATGTATTACGTTAAATATAATATCTAAGCGCACATGATATTCAATCATTCAAATTTTGTCAAAAAATTTCAAATTTAACTTAAATTTTCAAGGTCAAAAATATTTTATTTATCTCCTCTGTATTTTTTCTCTATTCTGTAGATTTTATCTGTAAACTTCAAAAACATTCATCCCCTTAGGTCATTCCTATCAAAAGCTCTATGATTTTGTCACGGACTTTTTCACTTTAGCCCACTGTCCGGCCTGTACGGGCCAAGGTTTTGTTGTTTTTGCATGCCCCTATTTTTCTCCTATCCTTTTCTTGAAAAGTCAAAGTCTTGCTACCAAATAACATACTAGATGCGAGCATAAAATCGTATATTGCTATTTTCGCTTTATTAGTTACATTTTTACTTCCAGTAATGGCTACCATATTGCTTGTAATTTTTCTACCCTCGTTCAAAGGCAACGTTGCATAATATGTTATTATTCCCTTGTATTCCTTGTATATGAATTTGTGATTGAAATACACCTCTGGCGCTACGCCTACCATATGTTAAAGTCAACAGAAAGAGACTTTTTAAAAACAAAAAACGCATTCTCAAGCTTTTAATAGATTTCAATGTAGACATTTAATGAACTTCGAGTAGAATAATTACTGAAAAAATTTCGGACCTAACACAGTAATTAACTAACTAATCCTTCCTCATGGGTCAAAAGTAACCCCTTACAAGGTTTAATTTTTGAAACTCATATTTAATTTAGTAAATTTAATATAAATTACGTATGAAGTGGTCCTTAAAAATATATTTTGAAAAACCTTGCATTATATTGGTAATCAAGAGCACCGTCATGGATGGAAGACCGCCCCTTCTAGTAGAAGGAATATATTTGATTAATTTTCTAAAATCTTCAGGGGGTTGAAAAAAGGGTTAACGATTTTTTGGTCAAAAAAGAAAATAGTTTCACGTATTATATGAGAAATTACGAAATTTTACGTCTTAGGGTGGCTAATGCCCCTCTGAGGGTGGTTTTGAACACCCATATATGCGAAATTTATTTGTATTTTTTCAGAGAGCACTTCGTACGTCATTCATATCAAATTTGTTAAAATAATCGAAAAATCTATAACTAACTGTGAAGAGATCAAAAATTAACTTGTATGCCCTTAAAAGGGTTGTTTTTATTTCTAAGGGTGGTTTTTCAACTTTCATATCATTTTTCATATTTTCACATTTTCAGGGGCTGTTTGTTCTTTTTAAAGAAAAAAATTTTAATACATTATTTGAGGCACCGCCATTTTTCTCATTTGGGGGTGGTGTGACCCCCATGAGAAGGGAATGTACTGAAAATATGACAAAAGTTTACAATAAATTTGGTTTGGCACCTTAATATTCACCTACAAATGAAAATGTGATTTATACGAATGAGTTTCGATATTTTCAAATTGATAAAGTATAAGTTTAACATCACAGCACATTTTTCAGCAGTACTAATTTACAGTTCGTTCCTTCATTTCTGTTTTTGATTCTCAAGATTACCTTTTTAATCATAATGACCACTTGGTAAGACGGAATCACATTGAAGGGCCGGCGAAACCTTCGTGTGTCTTTAGGACACGGAGCGACCCAAGAATAACAGCTCTCTGTATCTATGTCGCAGGTGCCTTGGCATGTTTCTCGCACGCGGATATGAATTGAAGGTTACGAACCAGTGATGGCGTCGCATTTCCGATAGCAATTGATTCTATTTCTCTAAGAGCGTTCGGCATGGCAGGGTCATGCTCAACACCATAAGAGCGATAAAGATGGTAATACAGCACTCTTAGGACTTTTTGCCGTAAGATGCGGCTACGGTATACCAAGGTGGGAAAGACACCCTCCTGGCACGCGAAAATAAAACCCTCTGTCTGAATAGAGTCCGGATAATTTGAGGAAAGCAAACGTTAACTCCATCGATGAGGACTGATCTTCTACATTTCTGGGAAAATTTTTGTGCATTTTCTTGTCATGGAGCTGTCCAAGGGAGTTGCTGACCTCTGCCTTTTTCACTCGGGCTTTTAGAAGCCAGGCATCTAAATGGATTAATGCACTTTTCTCACTACTGATGTTAAGATTCAGGCCACGGGTTTCGGCCACCTGCTCCGCGTTTCTGTGAAAGAACACTCCTTTGCCAATCATCTCGTGGCTCCTGACCATTTTCAGAAAAGTATCTCTCCCATTCACCACGATGTGAGCTGTAACCTAAGATAATTCGGTCATGAAGACACTAGATATTTAGAAATCCGCGCCTGCAGAAAAGCTTGCGCTCTTCTGCATATGCATGATCTTGATAACTAACGTTATATCCTGAATGTGGATCTCTGGCACGCCTAGGTATAGGTTGGTCTCTTAAGTATCAGGGTGTCTATTAGCACTCCTGTCTGGTCGTCAGGGTCGTCGGGAACGCTAGAAAGTCGGCCTCGCTTCAGATAAATCTTTGCAAACTTGCCTAATCCAAAGTCCATATCAATATCTCGTGCGTACCCCTCGTCGATCTTCAGAGCATCCTTGAGATGCTGTGTTCCAGAAGCATAGATATCACTGGTCGACAAAATATGACCTATGTGTTCATGGAATGAGAGAAGTTGTCTCTTTCTATAGAGTTGCCAGTTTGACGGCTTACAAGTACTTCAGGTGAATCATTGTACTGTTTCTTGTATCTCATTGCACTAAAGTCTACAATATTTGCAATATTGACAATATTCACAGAGTTTACAGTATTCACAGTGTTCGCAGTATTCACAGCTCCAAGCATAGCGCCGGACTTTCGGGCAGGTTTTAAATACACAGGCGCCACGACGTCGCTGCACACGTGATACAGCGGAACAGGACGTATAGGCGCGGCCGTTTAGACGCCGCCATTTTGAAGCGGGACGTTTAGACGCGGGACATTTAGGCGCGGGACGTTTAGGCACCAGGATGTTTAGCCGTCAGGTCGTTTAGGTGCGCAGCCGTTTAGCCGCTGGGACTTTCAAGCGGGGAGGGAAGTCATCTCCGTTAGGATCACAGAACTGATGTAGGCCACATACCTTCCCCTTTCCAACGTCTCGTGGGGGGCAGGGAAGCACCCCTGTGACTGGTCACAGGAATAATGTAGGACAAATAACTTCCCCTTTCCAATGTCTCATGGGGGATGGGAAAGCATCCTTGTGACTAGTCACTGAAATACATTAAGTCACACCCCTACCCCTTGAAATATATAAAAATTTATCTTTATTTAACTTACCTCACTCGTAAAAGTGCAGGTGTGCAAGCGAGCCTTACATCCATCATTAACTGTGAAGATTCAATTTGTTCGATCTCAAGCCGTTTCGCCGATCTTGCGGCTAAACGTCCCGCGCCTAAAAGACCAGCGCCTAAGCTGTACAGCGCCTGAATGTCCGTCGGCTAAATGTCTCGGCGCCTAAACGTCCCGCATCCAAACGGCAGTGTCCAAACGGCCGCGCCTAAACGTCACATACCCTCATACAGAGCATCGTTGGGGGGAAAAGTATATATGGCACATGAGCGTCTCCCCTCCACTACGCCACATACATCAGCTCTCTACCCTTATTCGTATTGCGCTCCGGGCTACCTTCATTTGATGCTAGTCCTTTGCGGAGTCACAGCATATGCTACCTACTATAGAACTTGAATTTATTTCTATTCAACTCCAATATATTTACACTAAGCTCTAATTCAAATCTCATGCTATGGTTGGAGTTGTGAATACTGTGAACACTGTGAATACTGTAAGCTCTGTGAATATTGTAAACATTGAAAATATTGTAGACTTTAACACAATGAGATACAAAAAACAGTACAATGATTCGCCTCAAGTACTTGTGAGCTGTCAAAAATATAAACTTTTTTGAAATTTTTTTTGCATCAAAAAAAGAAGAGAATGACGCGCAGTTGACTTGAAAATAAATGATATTCAGATAAATATAAGGTTTTTTGTGAAAAAACAGAGGCCAGATTTGGATTCAGCACATAAAACTACTCTGGAAATGATATATCTCATTCCATGAACACATATGTCACATTTTGTTAACCAGTGTATTCAAGTCATCCATATAAAATATATGAGTGACCTCATGCTCGCGAATTTTAGTCTCGCCACAGAAGTACCCATGAGAATTGCGTAGTGCGAGACATAGTGGCAGAAGTGTAATGCAAAAGAGGAGAGGGATCATGGTGTCGCACTGAGAGACGCCCCTCTGGAAGGAGACGCTGTTAGTTGTCTATAGGAGGTTACGTCAAGAGTTTCCTGGTAATCAATCCAGGCCGTCGACGGATTGCCATTACAAGCTGCAGTGTCTTTTCGGACGCTTCTGTTGATTAGCAGGTTCTCCTGACAGCAGGCTACGCCTCTTTTTAATTCTTGTTGTTCATAAATCTCTCTCCTGCAACGAAGAAGTTCTTCATGCCTACCAGTGCTTTCTTCAACTCTTCGGCAAAAATTGGCAGGCATTGATCCTCGAACGTTATAAGGTTGTCGCACAGCTCCTTGAAACGGATGATCTTCTCAGTGTCTTTATGCAATGGCTGATGAACTTCGTAAATCTCCTTTCAAAAGGTCTCGACGTCCTCGGATTTAGGCGGATTTTTGACAGGAACGGGGGGATCGCTAAAGAGGGGCGCTGGGTCAGCGAAGAACTGTCTGTAAGGGTCCGAAAGTTCGCTCACGAACAGAGGATCCGCTATCACACATTCAACAAGTTAAAGCTGCTGACTATCAAGCAGCACATTGCTGACGAAATACGAGTGTTATCTGACGCGAAGAGATGGTATCAAGAATTTCCTGTGGAAGAAGTTCAGTGACACAAAACATTTGGCCCGGATCATAATCTCATATTTAAAGTCGAAGACGCTCATTCCACAGTGGCTGATGTTAGGATACACTCTACTTCACCAAAGGAAAGCGATTTGTCCAAACGAAGGATCCCTTGGCCAATCACCTGTCTGAGCACGTTGTATAAGACCTTTAGAGCTATCCTGAACGAAAGGATTCTTTGGACAATTGGACCTTTTTGTAGAGAGATCTACGAACATCGTGGATCGAAAAGGGGCGTAGCAGGCTGTCGGAAAAATCTGCTCATCAACAGAAGTGTCTGCAAAGGCACTGCAGCCTACAATCGCGATCTGATTCGCACATCTTTGTCGATCTTATAGTGTTGGCCGCTACCGGGAAGATAGAGTCAATTGTCGAGAGCCTGAAGTGCCAAATTTACTTGAACTACAAGTTCTCGACAATAGTCCCTGTTGTACACTCGAACAGTAATTTCCGCTACAACCAATCACCAATGACCAATCATCAATCATAAATTATGACTCATCAACCATCAATCACCAATCATCAATCATCAATTTCGGAGTGAGGAGGGTAGAGCTTATGACTATGGATATTCTCATTATAGAGCCTCAACTTCTCATACTTCATCTTCGTTAGGCCTGGATCCATGTACATAGCCAATAATCTGTTTACATGACTAACTTTTTTCTCAATTAGTGTCTCATCCGTTAAAGAATCGCAAGCATGTGGATGATTAACCAATTTTAGTGCTCTTAGTAACTCTTTCCCGCTGTGATTCAGAGCAATTTCATTCACTGGTCTACGTTGAGTACATTAATGTCCAACACTGAACAGGTCCGGTGTCGGGACAGGATCAGTGAGCACTCCTGCTAAGGTTTCAAAAAACTAAAGAATTTCAACATTTCATTACATCTGACATCCTTTGTATAAAGAGTACATGCAGTGACATTTTCAAAACCGCTAGTCAGACCGCCCGGTGACGGAACAGGGCCAGTGAGCGCCCGCTTAACATGTCAAAAATAATAGTGTCGTAAGAGAATTTTATTATATCTGGAGTTTTTTGTGTAAATCGTATTTGCAATGACATGTGCAAAACCGCCAGTCAGACTTCCCAGTTCCGGAACAGGACCACTTGGCATCTCTGAGTAGTATAGCAAGCGGGCTATCACTTTACTTTTACCGACAGAGCAAGGTTTGAATTCGAACTAAGTTACCGTCATGAAATAATTACCCTCGCTCGGCAATGCAGATTCCTGATCCGAATTAAGTTACCGTCATGAAATAAGTACCTTCAGTCGATAATGCAGATTCCCTGCCTCTGTCGGAATGATAAGTGTCTACCTTACCAAAAGAAAATGTGAGGGGTTTCCCTTTTTGCACAAAGGGGGTTCCCCAATGTTTTTACGAGAGTCGTGCGTCTACCTTATGAGCAAAGAGATGTAGGATTCCCCTGTATATGCAAGTATGGTTTACCCATTTCTACAAGTCCCGCGCTGGGATTCCCACAGTCGGATGTGGTGAGTGGGGATCTGTCGATATAAAGCGTGCTGGCGCGGCCGACCGGCATCTTTTGTTTCAGGTTGCCGCGACCCAAGCAGCTGAAGAAGACATTGAACTTACCGACCGCAATTTGGAAATATGTGCATGAGTGTTTCATAGAACTAACACTTGGCTCTACAATAAAATTAATCGATATTATAAGAAAAAATCGATCCGCTGAAACGTCTCCGTGGTCCGTCCTGCAATTAAGGGTTTAAAACCCCAATCCTTCGATGACAATCCTCTTTTCGCTCTGAAATAGTATTCAGGCAAAATTGGAAAAATGAATTGACAACTCTTTATTTTGAGATAAGAAAATAACAAAGATGAATTTATTCAATGATTTCGGACGTACACTTGACAGAAAAAGAAACGGACGCACCTGAGTACAAGATTGAATCTTTCACATAAGTCTGAGTTTCGTGACGATGCAGCCAGGATAGTGTCAAAACGACTAGGCCAAACAGGGCGGTAAGTCTCAGAAGGAGACGACATCGAGAAGTTCTAGTAAAAAAGAAGAAGAAACCACAGTACAGCCCACGCAGAAAAAACGGAAGGAAGACTCACCACTCTAATCGTTGCTGCCAACGACTCACTCAGAAAAGACGACATCGTGAAGTTCCAGCGAAAGAAGAAAAACACAATTCAGCCTACACAGGAGAACGGAAAGAGGATTCACCACTTCAATTGTTGCTGCCAACGACTTGTAACAGAATAAGTAAGCACAAAAACATATTTAGATTAGTTAAACCAATAAGAGTGTTAATCCCCTTTGTGGTCTGAGGAAGGCAACGGAAATCGAATCAAAGTTAATTCTATTTCCGGTGGGGTTGAATTTATTGGTTTACGTTAAGATAGTCCTTGCACTCCAGACATCTTACCGTCAACAAAATATTTCGGTACTTTGATATGGTTGACTAGTTTGTAGCA
>JAUMHM010088074.1:0-10042 GCA_032362435.1 Melikaiella ostensackeni
TGACTGATGATATAAACCGGGATAGCCCCGTGCAATATATTCAGTTTGGTACAAATATCCAACTCGAAAAGTGCTTATGACATATTGGGCTGTAACCATCTTAAGTCTGAGATAATATAATATAATAACAATATAATAGGACAACTGTTAATAGTGAACAATGGTTTGTAGTTGATCATTTTCCACAACGCATTGTAAGGCAGCTTAGCGAATTAGTTATGTCTAACTACGAGAACCATATAAAGCAATTCTGATCGAAGGAACGCGTTAGATTTACAAAAAAAAAATAGCGAATTTATCAATTCTGTTATAATAATTAGGTGATTTATGTGGTGTTTTGATGAGTTATAGATGCTATGAATTTGATACGATGTTTGAAATTTCTTGCGTGTAGTTTGGAGTTCGTCGTTTACCACTGTTGTCATCACGCATCGGCTGAGAGCGTTGGAGGTGACATTAATTGCCTCTGGATGCTTTTTTAGAGCTACCATATATTATTCCATAGGGTTTTAGTCGCCTACTTCCCGTTAGTCGAGGAAGTTTCTTACAATGTGACAGGTGTTTAATAAAACCGTTTTTTGACCTACTGCCAGTACTCTACTGACTCCTGCATTCTCGAGATGTTCAGTGCATTTTGCTTGCACGTTGCCTGTCCCCGAAATCACAATAGGATGAATAGATACATGTTTCACATTCTTCCATTTTTACTTCATGCCTTAGCTTGCTACACTTATGGATCTTTGTTGTAAAGCTTGCCTGCAAGTTTCGGTCAAGTGGACAAACAATGTCGATGATATAGACTTTTCCACCTTTTTTCTCACTGATAACAATATTGGGTCGATTGGCTCGGATATGATGATCCGTCTGGATAGTAACATCCCAGTACAAGATATAGTCTTCGTTTTATAAAACGGGCATTGTAATGTATCTTTAGAATGACATTCATTCTGTTAAGAGTCCTAGGTTTAGGGCAAGTTGTTGATGTATAATGCCCGCTACATCATTATGCCTGTGTGGGTGCTCTCTCTGAGCCTTTACGCGGCAACCATTAATAATATGCTCGTTGGATTCGTTGGGATCTCCACACAATCGGCACATGTCAACCACGTCTTGATGTAACATATCCTTTTGCGATATTTTCTGGTGCTGACAACCCGTTCCTGAATCGCTATCACGAACTCCTCCGTTATAGAAAACACGACGCCTCTCTCCAGCCAAATATTGGATACCTCTCTATCCACTTCATGTTGGTCTAACGTTTTGGGGTGCTTGCCGTGGATAGCTTTTTGCCTCCATTGCGTTTCTAATTCCTCTATGGTTCTGCCCTGATATGCAAGGCTTCCTCTGAGGACCAGTTTAAGGATTCAATGATCCTTATTCTCGTTATTTTCGTCGCAATGAGAGTAAACATTATCTGCAATTACAGCTGTGAGGCACTTTTAAGTGGTTGGAAGACGAGGTGTTGGTCGAAATTCAGATGGCTTTTAAGCGTCTAGTTTCTTAGGCAACATATACGTGATACAGTTAAGCATATATCCTGGCATTAGATCTGGATGCTTGATGATCTTTTGAAAACACCTTGCCAAGGCAGGATGCACACTCGTCAGGTACTTGTACCAGAAGTTGTGCACCATGTCTGAAAGGTTCGATTTTGCTGCCTTGTTGCACTACTCATATTGTACCGACGCAGTCAAGTAGAATGAACATCAAGCCTCTGTATGGAATACAAGAATATAAATAAAATACATGTACATATAATAATCTGCTGCGATACTTGCTCAGGTTATAAGACCTGTGCAAAGAAGGTGAACTATGATCGTCTAATTACTCTAGTTTTTTAGCTTACGGAAAGGAATTCGGATTACAAACAGGTACAGACTTATTAGGCTAGGAAGATATAATAAGGTTCCTGACTTTCAGGTCTCCGAGTTAGTACATCGCAACACGAGATAGTCCTGTTTTATCTGGTGAGTTCAAAAGCGCTATCCAGGCGGCATCAGAGGCAGTAAGGCCGATCGCGGGCTCAAAAAAGAATGCTTTAACGTCTCTGTACATAGGGCATTCTGCCAGTGAATGAAAAAGAGTGTTTCCCGCTCCCAGATTATTAATTGAACAGGCTTGCTCCTTACTAATCCCAAAACTAAGTTCCCCCGCCGAAAATCTCCCTCTTACGGCACCTATGAGATGCATCTGTGCGAGAACCATGGCAAACGTGAACGGGATCTTATTAAGCAGGGATGAGGACTGCGGCAACCTGCGTGTGTGTCCACCTCCCGGTGCTAAGCCTCGAATTTGGCCAGAATTGTCTGTTTGCGAGCCTTTAGGCACAGCAAGCCTTAAACCAGGCTACTGGTCGTCTTGTCCAATTGGATAATTAATAAGGAGAAATGAATTTTTAAAATAATAATAAGTATTAAATTCTGACTCGCACTTGCGACAAATATTGAAAAAAAGTGGAACCACTATAGATATAATGTGATCTACCTTTGAAAAGGTTCAAAAATGATTTTAACTACTTCGCCTTTTTATATGAAGCAACATTGTTTCGCTTGGTTTTCAAAAATTATTCCTGTAGATGCAACCAGAGAGGTCGTGAAACACTGAGTGATTATAATTTACTGAGATCAAATATTACTCTTATACATGTGCCTCTGAAAGTCTCGAAAAAAATTGGAAAAACTTATTCCTCCCTTTTAATCATCCATTTGGAATACTTGGGGCTTGAAGGGATCACACGGTTCACGTCTAGCCTCTTGACCCTCCCGTCGGGGGGCCTATTGTTCTGCCCGAGTCAAGTGTTGGCAGTACAGTTTTACTCAAGACAACAAGTTTTGTAACCGCATTCAGCAGAAACCCTCGGCACAGGGGCCCTCCATCCGAAACCTGATGAAGCGTCCGTTGAATGTGTCATAGGCCCTCCTATGAAACGATATATATATTTCCAGTACCTTTATAACCGAATTATCCAGGGTACAGCTCATTTCGTGGGAAATGGAAGGGATCCTCTTCTGAAATGGTCAGGAAGCACGATATGATTCGCAAAGGAGCGTTTCTTTACAAAGCCGCGGAGCAGGCGGCCGAAACCCTTGCCCTGGATCTTAACATCAAAGGTGAGGAAAGTGCACTACTTCATCTAGATGTCTCACTTCTAAAGCCGGGGTGAAGAAAGCAGAGGTCAAGAACTTATTCGAACAGCTCCACGACAAGAAAATGCACGGAAACTTTCACAGAAATGTAAAAGATCAGTTCTTGTCGATGGAGCTAACGTATGCTTTCTTCATATGTTTCGGATTTAATTAAGGCACAGAGGGTTTTATTTTCGCATGTAAGAGTGCTTTATTGCCATTTTTTCCGCTCTCAGTGCTGAATTTACAGGAACTATAAGTTTGATTCAGTAGCCGGTATTGAACACTCGAGGCCTGACATCGTACTCCTTGACTTCAAAAAACGAACTATGTTCGTGATCGAATTCTCGGCTGCGGCCGAAAGCAAACCTTATAAAGGAGCTGCCACTGGATGGAGCTGGATATTTGGTTAAAATCATTGTCCTTGTGATCGGTGCTCTCGGAGGTGCGAAATCATCAGTATTTCGTAACTTCGAAGCCATATCCGAGTGCCAAAAACATGCCAAGGCACTTGCGAGATGGATGTAGAGAGCTGTCATTCTTGGGTCGCTCTCGTGTCCTCAAGACACATAAGGGTTTCGCCCGCCTGTCGTTGTGATTTCGTCATGCTCTGTGACCACTGACCTCACGTTCGTGAGACATGGCCATAGGTGTGATTTACCGCGGTTTTGCTGGGAGCCTATGTCATTTTCGAATGGCAGTGCTCCCAGGAGGACCCTGTGGTCGTTGTTTGACCTAATTTTTTGTTATATACCATGAGGTCAAATTCGTACCGGTCATATGGAAGCGTGAGTGCGAGTGAGACGTCACAATAATAAATATAAGAGCATCTCTTTCGCACTTCATGGTACGACTGTTATGAATTTGGTCTTACTGTAAGTATATGTGCGCGCACACTTGTGCGTGTGTGAGTGTAAACTAAAACTAATTTAAAATTGACAACTATAGTTTATTTGTATGATAAAGTTGTTCATCCCAAGTATAAACAGTATATTAAAAATTCACATGTTTAGGTACAGGAAAGCAGCTACACTGGGTTTGCATTTTTTTCTTATGCCTTCTTTGCAAGAAGACTTAGCATCTAAGATTTTCCAAATGGAAAAAGTTGATCCTGTAATTTTTGGTGAAATGATCGACCGCCATTCACAATAACCTTTAAGTGTAGTCAAAAATTATTATTCGGAAAATTTGTAACTGAACAAAACAAGTTTTTCAATCGGAGTACCCTTGGAGTTACCCATATCTGCGGCCATAGGAAATTTATTTTTAGAAGATATAGAGAGTGAGACCCTAAGGGATCTGGCCTATGACGTACCTTTCTTTTTCAGGTATATAGATTATATTCTCCCCTGCGTACCTGAGGATGAGTTTGATGACGTCTTGGACTGATTCAATAGGGCCGACCCCGATCCTAAGTTTACCCTAGAAAGATCGATGGGCAGTAATAATATAAATTTTCTAGATGTGGCGCTTATGATAGAAGACGGATATGTGATCTCTATTCAAAGGCATAATTTATTCGTTGTTAGATAAATCCATAAAGGTCAAAGGTTTCGTGAGGCAGCACGAATAACCAACTTGGGAGTGACAGTGTTGATGAGGCAAAGAAAGAGTTTGTCGTGCCATACGTTGAAACCTTTTTCTAAAAAACATAAAACACATTTTTAAAGTATCGAAACTATCGCTAGTTTTCAAAACAGGCAATAAACTTGAGGGACTATGCAAATCTGAAATAGACTACATTGAAAAAGGGCATTGAACACACGTCATCTACCAACTAATTTGTAATGAATAGGTTTGTATTGGCCAAACTAAAATAGAACTTTTGATAAGAATTAAAGAGCATAAAAAAGACGCAGACAAATTTGCACTAGGACAGCTTTAGGTAAACATGCCGTAACTTAATTCCATACTTTTGATTTCAAAAGTCCGATTATTCTGGCTGTAGAGAGGAAAAAATTAAGAAGAGATTTTTTAGGTGATTCACATAGTTCGCAATAAAAAACCAGTAAACTTACGTACAGAATTCTAGGACATAAAACCCTATATCATAATCCAATTTTCACAAAAAAAGTAATGTAAAACAATCTCGGTTTGCATAAAGTGTTCTAATAATAATGTTCAGAATTTCATTTGTTTTCAAGAAGAGAAAGTGGCGCCATTGTGGTCACGTGGTCGTCTGTATCACGTGACTGCAGTGATCCATTTTCTCCAAAAATATTTTCAACTCAGTACGTAACCTCAAATCTACGAGACCACGCGAGCTCCCGCTTTGGTCCTCGATTTACTTTATTCAACAATATCTACAACTTAATTTTTTTTTAACGGATTTTGCTTAAACAAAATTATTTTCAGCTTTCTCTTTTATATACAAAAATTAACAGTACCAGACAACAGAAAGTTTCAAACATGCCTTCACAAACTGAACTCATGAGGTTATGGTCTCAATTTTATACAACAGCTACTGACCTAATTTTTTTGTGGAATTTTTTACACTTGAATGTTTTTAAATGTTTCTAAATCCTTAAAATCAAAATTATATTTTATCTCGTTTACTATAATTGTATATGGAATTCTCCACTTTGATTCAGCATATGGTACCAGTCCGAAACGTCGACGATATGTGATGGATCATAAATAAACATTTTCGACCGTCAAGCTGCCAAGTTATTTATCGTGTCAAAAAAAGTTTTGTTTAGTTTCCAGAAATGCTCTAAGTTTTTGAATTTTGGGCAAAAAGGTTTTGATAACAAACTTGAGCTTTATTTGAGGACCCTAAAAAAGTGTATCGAAAGCCGAAATTTATTTTTTATAATTCATAGAATTTTTATATTTCTAGGCGAACAGTTACCCCAAAAGTTCAAGGTAACTTTGGAGGCCCTCAAATGACAAAAGCAGCAAACACAACAGGAGAAATATCCACTTCTAGCCCGGTACCAGGAACTAGCAAATCGCAACATTCTGATGAACCGAAAGTCCAAGCACCAAAGTGGCTTAAAGGATTTTTCAAATAATCCAATCAGAAACTTCAATTTTTACAGTGAAACTGTACTTACAGAAAAATCTTTATTAAAGTTTTGTTTATCACTTCAGCTTTGTACATTGATGTTTTATGTTGAACGTATGAAAAGTACAAAATATATACATTGCTAAAGAAATATCTTCCATTTATATGTGAATAATTATATTACTTAAAGTATATAGTATCTTAAACATTTAAACCGATTCGAACTGAGCAGTTCGAAACTCGGTTTTGGCGACTTTGTATGAGCTCAGTTCAAACAGAATGTCAACCAACTATAGATTTCAAACAAAGGTACCTACAGTTTAGAGTATAATTTAATAGCGGAATGTAATTATTGAACAGTCAATATCAGTTTAACATTAAATACATTAAAGTTAGGTATAACATATATGTATCATTTTATATGAAACCCAAACCGTTGTATTCTAGTTCTAACATTAAGAAGGATATATTATATGTTTTATTTTAAAAATTTATTTTTTTTATAAATTTGAATATGATGCAAATGTTAATAATGAACAAAAATTAAACAAACAAATTTTAATGTGTTTTTCTAGTGCTATCATTTTTTGGCTGGTAAAAAGGGGAGAGTTGATTGAGTACGCTGAGAGCGTGGTGAGTAAGGGGGTCTGGGGTGGAAGTGTAAGTGTGAATGACGGGAGTGGTGGAAAGTGTGATTGTGACTGAAAAAATAGAAAAGTTGGTAAGAGTTGATTTTCACGTTGAGTTGTGAAGAAGCAGGAGTGAGTCCATATCAGGAAAAAGTAAGTTGAACAAGAGGGTAGGTTTTGGGGGTGTAACGGAAAGTGACCAGCAAAAGAGGTAAGGATTGAGGTGAAGAAGGGTTCCAGCTAGCTCCGTGGGTAAGGTATAGCGGCATGCCGGTTGTACGAAGTCCACAATTTTTCACAAGTAGGCGACAGATGGAGAATGAAGGCTCATCAGACGTGAACAGCGAAGTTAATAGGGATAGGGGGGGGGGGCAGAGAGAGGGGATATGGCGGTCGACGATGCAAGCACTGAAGGCAGTGCAGATGAGCTGTTAGAGACTGGTAAGGGGCCCTTGGCCGCGGCAACGGCTAGCCGAGGAATGGGACATAAGCGTGGGAGGCCAGCAAATGTAGATAGACTGAGCAGATCAAGATCGCAGAGTGAGGGATCGAGGAAGTTCTTACACAGGTGGAAACAAACAGTGAGTGCGAACAGCAGCGAAGCATATAAAACGGGGGATGGAAAAAGGAAAAGAGAAAAGGCGATCGAAGACAGGGAAAGGGAAACAAGTTCAAGAATGTTAAAACAAAGAGAATAACGCCGGAAAGAGAAAGGGAGGTTGGAGATATGCAAAATAAATTAGAGTTTCTTATATGAGGATTTATAGAGGAGACTTGGGGAAAGACTGGATGATATGAAGAGGCAAGGGGGGAGGTAAGAAAAGTTAGACGGAAGTGAGGAAAGAATGGGATGAATTATGGAAAGGGAGAAAAAGAAAGTTTGCAGTAAATTGGAAAGCATAGCGAACAGGCAGAAAGAGAATAAGGGGAAGAAGGAAATGAAAGCGTTGGTAAAGAGAATGGGAAAACTGGAAGTAAGGAATGAACATAAGGTGAAAGAGTTATGGGGTATCGGAAAAATGAAAGAATGTGGGGCGAAAATGCATGAATGAAAGGCTGCATTTGAAACTGAATGAGGATGAAAGAAAAATGGAAGGGGAAGAAAGGGCGAAGTGGAAAAAGAATATGATAATATTAAGGACATGAAAGTGGACAGTGAAACGAGAGAAGAGATTAAAAACCTGATGACAGACATAAGTGCATACGTCACAGTGGGAGGGATAAAGAGACTAGGAGGGAAGAAGGAAGGAAAAGAATAATGTTTTTAGTAAAAGCAGGAAGTGAGGAGGAGAGATATGAAGTTATGAAAAAGAAGAAGTTGCTGAGAGGTAGAAATTGAAGAATAGAAAAAGATCTGACACGGTTGAAGAGGATCAGAAAGTGATAATGAGTACACAGGTGTCACGGTGTGGCTTATAAATGACAGGAGGAATTAAATGCAAGGAAGAAAAGAGAAAAATGCAAAAAGAAATACGTAGATGTAGCATCTTGGAATGTGTCAGGGTTTAAAAGCAAGGACAAAGGATTCTGGGGGAATTGCAAAAGTGGGATGTAATAACGATGAGCGAAACGTGGGTGGATGAGAAGGAGTGGAGAGGCATAAAAAGAATATCACTGGAAGGATATGTGTGGAAGATACAAGCAGTAAGGAAGGATCACGTAAAAGGGATAGATATGGGTCGCATGGTGTCAAGGGTAAGAAAGGAAATGGTGTTAGTCAGAAAAGGAAGAGGATACGGAAGAAAAGGACGGAACAATCGTGAGTAGAATAGAAGTAGAAAAAGGGATTGTGGCTGTTGTATGCGTGTATAGGAGAAGAGGGAGGATGGAAAATGATAAGGAAATGGACAGAAAGCTGATGAGGGGGATTTTCATGGTTCGGGGAATAAAAGACAGAGGTATGAGACGAAGAAAAAGAGGTTTTCGTAAGAAACTCGAAACATAGAAAAACGGATCGAGAGGACAGGAGGCTTCTGAACTTGTTGGGAGAAGCGGGATGATTTATTTGTAACGGCTGAAGAAGGGGAAATTGCGTTCACAGGTAAAGGAGACACCGTAATAGACTACATTCTGGTAAAAGAAATAGTAAGGAAGCTGATTGTTGGAATGTATGTGGGCAATGAAATAGGCTCCAAGCACTTTCCGTTGATAGCGACGTTGAGATGTAGAGAACCAAAGCATGATAGGGTAAAGCAGAAAGAAGTGGGGGAAAGGAAATTATAAATGGACGGTTAAGGGAATATGAGTTTAAAGATTTTAGACAGAAAATGAAAAACGAGGAGGTAGGAAGTATGGAAGAGGAAGGAGTAGACGCGCTGCAAGAAAAGCTTTAAAGAGTGATTAATAAGGTAAGGGAAGAGTTGATACTGAAAGGAGATGGAGAAGGTGTAGGAGAGGCTGCCGGTAAGACGGATGCAGGGAAAGTAAAGACAGGATGAAAGAGAGTGTAAGAAAATGGAGGAAAGGGGAAATGGAGAAATGGGAACTCAACAGGATAAAGGAGATCACGAGAGAATGTTGAGTGAAAAGAGACAGAGGGAGAAAAAAAGGTACATGAAAGAGGTTGAGCAAACGGTAAAGGAAGGGAAGGAATGGGAAGTGATAAACAGGGAAAGAGGAGGAACGAAGGTCATGAATGACGAAATCGGGGTGGACGGAGTATTTCAAGAGATTACTAGGGGGCGTGGGGAATCGGGTAAATGGAGAAGGAAGAAAGACGGTAGCGGAGGACGAGGACAGCGGAAACGAGATTAGTAGGGAGGAGGTGAATGAGGCAATGGCAACGCTGAAACGAAACAAAGCAACAGGTGAGGATGGCTGGAGAGTGAAGCACTGAAATACGATGGAGACGCGGTGAAAGGAGAGATGTGGAGGGTTTGCATTAAGATTTCGAGAGATGAAGGGTAGCTGAAGGAACGGAAGACAGGGCTGGTAATACCGTTGATTAAGAAAGGAGAGGGAAAAAGGGTAAAAGAATATAGAGGTATCGGAATTAAACGGGTTTTAGGACAGGAATGGGGACCGCAGATAACATTTACGTGCTCAATTTTCTAGTCAATAGGAACGTGGGGCGGAAGAAAGGGAATTTAAGTTGCACTGTTTGTGGATTTTAAGGGGGTGTTCTCATGGATTGGCCGTATTTCGAAGCGTTTTTTGGAATTTTACTGTGAGAAAAATATAATTGATTTTTTAATGCGGTTTCTATTAAAAGTTTTATTAACCCTTAGACTACAAAATTCAGAAAACTTGTATGAAAAAATTTGCACGGTTTGGCCACTGCA
>JAUMHM010088075.1:0-10041 GCA_032362435.1 Melikaiella ostensackeni
GCTTTGACTTGTTCAATGTGTGATGGTGGATTCTCAGTTCGTGAGCGAACTTTCGGACCCTCACCGTGAAAGGCTTCCCAGATGTTATGTAGTCAATCATATATATATACCATTGATTTCTATACATAAAATTATGGCGGAAAATGATTTTATATATTTTTGATCATGATTTTATTTTATTTTCCAAAGTTAGAAGTTATAATCGATTCAACTTTTCTCATGGCATATCTTATTTTTCGATTAAAATAAATACAAAATTCAACTTTCCAAATTTTTTCGAATGCAAGTCTTCGTACATATATATAATTTTATATAGGTAAAGTGATAAAACTCTCGTCCATTTGCTTAAATTGGAGAACACGAAAATCACTCAACAGTTTTTCACAGGAAAAATTATGGCACATGTTGAACAAGATGTAGGGAAGTTTGAAAATCTTTTTCAGAGTCAGTATGCAATATTGGACAGGTATACCAGTATAGTCATTATTTTTATAGCTTATGAATCACGTTTTTTTATATTTTTTTATTGTGAAACAGGTGCAACAACGGCAATAATTTTATAAAATTATAACAAATAGTAATAATTTTTAATTATAATATATCATCGTACTTGCAGATTCTTAGAGCAAGTTTGGTAGCTCTCAATTAGCCTAAAAAAGGTGAAGAATTTCACGCAGATGGGCGTAGTGGTTTTTCAGAACAATGTCCTTGTACAGTTAGACACTCATGATCCTTGTTTCGTAGATCCGGAGGTACTTCTAAGAATAATTTGTTCGTATCAGACAAATACATTTTTTTAGGATTTCCTAATTGTTTTACAATTAAATTATCATTCGAAGGTGAAAAGCCTTCTGTCAAGTTGACAAATTTGAGATAAATATCTTATATATATCGAATTCACAGCTATTTATTGCATATGTTTAATTAAACATGTAAATTTTATTCAATTCGTAGTGTGGAATCGTCAGAATTCGTAAACCTAGCCTCGACAATTAAAAATGTATTTCCTACCGAAAACGCTGCCGCCCATTTCAATAGTTTAAAAATAGAAAATGGAGTCTGAATACCTCCTACAGGGAAATTTAGAACTCATATTGACTACATAAAAGGATTATTGAGAAAAAAGTCTGTTTTAAAACTTTTCACTCCACAAAGGAAAAGGTCATCTGACAGTTCGATAGGAACTTGAATTTTGATGGTGAGGCTATTTCTGAATAATGCTCACTTACATTGGAGAGTTTCTCTTTTTGGGCTCTTGTCTGATAAAATTCTATTATACATTTTTATTTTTTTCATTTATTTCAGATATCATTACAAGAAAAATTGAATATTTGGAAACTCACTCAGAAGACGTGGATGAGTTACAAAATTTTCGATTGAGACACATGAGGCTCGAAGACAAATATTGAAAGCTGGCGGGAAGAGTGTTCACGACTACTGTATTCAGTTTGAAGCACTGAAAGGAAAATTTGGTCGTAAACTGGTATGTAAGAGAAGTGCTCTAAATTTTCCGAAGATGAGAATGAAACGAAGGACGATTTTTTATTCTAATCTTTTGTATTATTTTTTTTAGATTTTTTATGCATTCTACTCCACTGAAACAATCAACGTGACCTACTTTTACACACGAATCAGTTAAAATTTAATAATTTATAAGAAATGAAAATTTTCCCCTACTATCGTTCGAATCCGTAAAATCACATTATTAAATTTTTTAGTTTATTCTGTTGTGAGGGATAAACGTTTTCATACAGATAAGCGTAGATTCCGATATTTTATATCCCGAGAGAGGCAATAACCTTTCTTCAAATTGGGGTCAAGTTGAGGATCGGGTAATATAAGTTCTGAAGACCTTAAAACTTTCAAAGGAAGATAAACAGTTTCTGGATTTAGTACCATCATTATCAATAGGTAATGTAACTATTATAGGATGAATGGTTCTTCAGCAAATCAATGCACTGCACGCAGTTCTAACTGGTGAAGTTTATGGATCGGAGAAACGAGAAAGTAGAGGCGAGGATTAGGAAAGTCAGACTTCAAACGAGGAGAATTTTCATAAACTCGAGGATAAAGAAAAAGAAAAGTCGTGAAAAGTATATGTTGGTCATCTTGGTAGAAATATTGAATTAGCATTTTTATAACTGCATACACATTTTTTCTTGCAATACAAATACCAAGCTTCTATTTGTTTATAGATTGCTGAGAAGAAGGCGCATGCGTAGATACGTTGAATCTCTCCATGGTACAAAGAAACCTACAAAACATGTAGTTATTGACGACGCATGGAACGAATTACGATCCATTCTCGAATATATAGCCTTCACGTTGGAAGCTTTTTTGCTCGTGATAATGTTATCGTGGAAAAGACGAGCCTCAGAATACAAACACTCGAAAAGCAAATCGAGCTGATTCTCGGAACACGAGGTTTGACGTAATATATGTCATCCATACATGAGACCGAAATGGGTATTATTAATTTGAAAATCGTTCTATCTTAAATATAACTTTCTCCAAGATGAAAAATGTTTCTTGTTTCGGATGTGATCTTACATTTACTAATAATGTAATGTTTGTCTTGCACGTGCAATTGTCACATATGATTTCTGAGACGTTTCGATTCGATTCGATGCATGGAACGTGACTGTATCGAAATATACAAAAAATTTTCTTTGTATAAACGACATCAAAACATTAAGCATTAAATCCATCAAGCATGGTCTTATGAGGAGAATTAAATTAAAGTTTTCGGAGATTCGAATCTTTCTGTTTGAACATCCAAGTCATTTGCAGAGGTTACTTACTTCACATCAATTCCAATAACTCAGACGATGAGTTGGATGAGATTTTTGATGACGAAGTACGTCAAGACAGCCTTTCATCCTCTGAGGACTTGCAAAAATCTGGTATAAACGATGACACTAAGTTTGATAAAAAAATATCTTTGTTCACAGCGAAGTTATATAAAATGACGGGTGTAGCTAGTAAACGCGTTAAGGAAGTAGTAGATGACGTTTCGGATTTAGAAAATGTCATGTTATATCCATAAAAGATGAGATACAAAACAGATCAAAACAATATTCTGGAAATAGATTCTCTGTTGAAGAAGTCTACGATTTTTTGGAAGAATATTCAACAACTTTTGCTAAGTTGAAAGCAGAGGCTGAAAGGTTTAAGCACTTTAGGATGAAGTAACATTCATTCTGTCAGAAAACTACAAAGTTGGCGAAATTTACGTTGTTGTCGAGAAAAACAGAGGAAAAGTCTCAGTGAATAAAGATATTTGCAAGCAATTCATCTCGATGAATTCATCTCGATTCCTTTTCGAATTGTCAGGTGTTCTCGATAGTACCCTTGATTATGTAAACAACGTTCGAAAAAATTCTACCATAGTTTGAAACATTCTACAAGAATGTTTATATATAAAACGGAGGACTACTTCATTCCGATTTACAGTCTAAATTAGAAAATATTTTTCTCTTTCTACTTTTCAATACTAGAGCCCGCACGGAATTCACAAACGGAATTTTTTTTACGGAGGCGGTGAAAGAACTTGAATATTTTCAACATAATGGTATATTTTTAAGGGTTGGTTCTTAGTAAATTTGTTTTGTCGGTTTTGTACAACCAAACACAAAAATCCAATAACAATCTTCAATGAAGCTGATTGTGCTCTTCGAAATTTGGAAAATTACAATGCACTTCTGGCAAAAAACAATGTTTCTGTCTGTGTTATTGAGGAACCCAGCGTATTCAATCCTATCGCAAACTTTCATCCTACGAGCAATTAATCTGTAGATTCTCAACACGACATTCAAGAAGGAATTTCGCGTAATCATGTTGCCCTTGCTTTGCACGATTTAATTTATCAGGCATTATTTTTCACATTTGAAGATTTGAACCTTCACCTAGCTGGTTTTTAATATGGCGATATTGATCACGCCAACAAACGCATGCCTAATCCCGAAGCATAGATATAAAATGGTTGTCTGATAATGTCAGTTGCTGAAATGATAAATTTGTTTCGTTTATATTCCCTCTAGCAGGACCCTTCGTACCAGAAAACAATAGCTGTTGGCGATGGCTTATAAACTGAAAAGAAATTGTGGAGATTGTTTTTAACAAAATTATACACGATACAACTCACAAATGGCTGGACATAGGAATGACTGAATATTCATCTCAACTCTCAACTTTATTTCCAAATCATATGAAGCCGAAGCATCACTTCTTAATTCACTACTCTCAAATAATTAAAGCAGTCGGCCCTCTTGCTTTAGTAAGTCGTATTCGTTCCGAGGGTAAACATCGCGAAAAAAAGTCACTTCACATGTACCGATTCGTCGCAAATATATTTGCCGTACAAAAACCATAAAAAACTAGTTAATGCTGAATCACAGATTTATGGGGGCACAAGAAATCCGTGCTACATTGATACATGGACCTACTAAACTTGTAAGAATATAAGATTTGAATAATGTGGACAACTTTCTGCACTTACTCTTTCCGTATTTGAATAAAAATCTTTACGTAACCAATTGCTTGGAATCAAATGGTCACAAAATTAAGCATAACTGTGTGTTTGTTAAATTTAATGAAAATGGACCGGATTTCCATTCGATCCATAGTATGTTGATCTCAAATTATGCGTTAAAAATTTTCGTTAAGGACCTTCACGACTGCTTCTTAATAGAACACCTTTAAGCTTACGAAGGTTTCAGCGACGATTGTTATTCGTACGAAATTCTGGAAAACACCGATATTGATTTCAGTTTACTTGTAACTACCATCAATAAAATCGCTGCCGGTTATCATTATATACCAAAGAATTGGATGTAAGACTCGAAAATAAAAACTTGTATCTTCGAAGTCAGAACAGAAGAAATTTTGAACCCGTCAATTATTCAAATCTTTAAAGTCGAAAAGTATCGATGAAACGGGCCACAAACATTTGTTATACGGACCTGCATAGATATAGCTTATATTTTTGATTCTATTTCTCATATTTCAAATTAGCTTAGCCGCGAGGCTCCAGGCGTCAGGAATGAGGAATGTGAAAAACTTTAAGGGTTCGAACCCGCGGCGAAAAAAATTCAAATAGCATGCGACTATAAATAGTGTAGTGATTGTGACTTCTCCGATATAGACTGTATATTAGCTGCAGTTTTAGATTTTCTAGAATCATTCTCCGTTTTTCGTATCCTGCCCCCTAACAGACATTACGTCGCCTTGAACTTTAAATTTGATACCATTTTTCAACACATTTCGTAGAATAGTTCAACGCAACGTACAATCAAGACGATTTCAACTTTTAATGATCTACCCGTCGCATCCTCTACTATAGAACTAGTTCTATACTATTTAATGAAAATTTTTCACCGTGTAGGCTTGGGAACTGGGTCTAGGAAACTCTAAAAATGGAAAATGGTTTAAAGAAACATTATAATACAATACGAATTCCTACAAAGAATTCATGATACTTCCATAGAAATTTTATAGGACCAACCGTTACAAAAAAGCCTCATTAATTGCAAATCTTCAATCAAATATCAATTAACATTTCATGCAATTTCTTATGTTTGGATTTACATAATAATTGAAGCCTCGATATAAACAATGTTGGATTATTAAAAATACTTTTATTCAAAACCATGGTCTCATAGTATGACAAGATATTTCAGCACAAGGCTTTTGTCTACTATGACGTAGTATATATGTCAATAAACGAGCTATATGATATGAAAAAAATATATTAGTACAGGTTCACAGTTTGAACAAAGATTCCAGCTGAGCAAAATTATGTTGATGTAACGTTATCTCGGCCGTGGTTTCTATTAGGGGATGTATCTAAAAAATTTATTACTTAAAGTTTTCACGAAATAATGAATTAGTACAATTTTACCAATTTTAATCAAATTTATTTACAATCTCAGTACTCAAATACTGCGGTTGAAGGAAATAAAAACATTAGGTACTTTATTTTCTCGTTTTCGAGAGATGAACAAAAATATATATTCGAAAATTAGGTTTTAGAAAGTTTCTGAAATACGTCTATTATGAATTACGTTACTTAATTATATTCTGGGAATCTTTGATTCAAACTGGCTGAAAATGTAGTCAACTTTCACCTAATGAGAATTCGATTATGAACTTGTGACTCTGGCTGATAAATGCCAGGAATAACCGTGAAATATATACTGAAACAATCATTTTTACTATAATAAGGGTCACTAGAAAAAACTTGTGAAAACTCAAATATTATTTTTTTTGAAAAGGTACTCTAAAAAACCAACCGCATTAGTTTCTCTACTATTTCACATCCGGAATAGAACGAAAATACCAATTTCATAGTTCCAGAATCACATTTAGAGTGTAGATAAATTTTAGAACGAAAATTATGTATATCTGCGTTTTCTCTCAATACAAGCGAATTCGAAATGAATTCATTTTATGAAGAATTAACGAAAGTAGTCTTAAAATGATGTTTTTAATTTAATTTCCATACCAGCGTATTTTTAGGAGATCAGATTACAATCTCCCTTTATTCAAAGTTACTGCAGAGGTACCGAGTATGACCGAATGGAACATCAAATTCTGAAATTATTCTAAAAATATTTAGCGCATAGGTGAAAATCCTAAGTGGTAAAAAAATATTTTTTTGGGCGCTTTATTTGGCAATGTATCCACATTTTTAATTCTCTTCTCACTTTATTAGGAATCATTAGAAAAGCGTTACCGAATACAGTAACACAAAAATCGTACGATACATATTTTCCAGGATTTGGTAAATCTCGCGAACAATTAACATTCTTGTGCTCATGTGATCTCTTACGCAGGAATAAGCATAATAATTATTTATTTTGTTAGATGTTTTGAAGTAATTTTTTTCCGACTTCTGTTCTTGAATATGAGTGTTACCGAGTGGAGACAAAAATTCAGCGACAGACTTTTAAGCATACTTAACAACCTTTGAATTAAAATATTCATTTATATTCATAATTTTTGGATTTCTAAACTTAATACGAATAATTTCTATAAGCATAATTCATTCACAAAATTCTTTTGTCATAAATTTCTTAATTCTTGTGTGCGAATTTGTATTTGGGGACGTGTTATCAAGTTGAAATTTGAGCTTTATTATATATATAGGTTTTCAAACACATTCCAACATTTAAAAAAAACTTCAAATCTTTATAGAGTTATATAACTCGTTACACAGACACTGCATTCTGCCTCTGTGTGTGAATGGCCATGTGGAATTTTCCGAGCCCCCGTGAGAATACACGAGCCAGAATCATCAAGAAGTTGATCTCATTTTATTGCTCCTTTGTTGCGTAAAAGATAATCTGTTATTTTTATTACCTCTACAATTTAATTCGAATGTTGAGCAAAATGTGAGCTCAAATACTTCTGAAGATTCTATGATTCATAAATTCATCAGATATGAATAATTCTGTATCTGAGGTTAACAATTTTTGTCCTTTCACTAAACTGAAAATAATCGACAAAACCAGTCACCTTTTACAGAATTCTTAAAAAATTACTATTTAGTTCTCTATTGGTGTCTTTTATCGAGGAACAATGAAGATTGCCGTTTTACTTTTCGCCTGCATGGTTTTCTCAAATTTTACATGTGAGTGTGCTTAATATAATATTAATATTAATATCAAGTAGTGCATATTCTCAAAATGTAGAAAATTTACCATAGCCCTGCAAAGACTTTCATCTCAATTTTCGGTCCCAAGTGAGTTTAGCATCTTGCGATTATTCAATACGCTCTGTATACACAACATTATACTGTCTTAAATGTGATTTCTGAATTCACAATTTAAAATTTATAAGATACAAAATTTGCATTTCAAAAATTTTTAGAACAAAAAATGTTCATTTAAAGCGACGTTGTCGGATTAGAATCTTGTAACATATGTGATTAAAAGACGATTAAAAGAATGTTTTAGTTAATTTGAGTATAAAAGTATATTAAAATTTCTCAACAACACAAATTCAAAAATATTTTACTCATAAATGATTTTATATGAATTTTTGGAATATAAACATCTTTTTTTCAATTTTGTAATTCAAATGGGTTTAAGTAGTTGCTTTCAAAAATATGCATTTTTTGATTAAAAAATGGTCTTTTATGTCGATCCAGAAGTTTTATGATTTAATGCGTCCCTCTCTTTGATTCCTTGAACCATTAACGATCGTGAACTACAATTTTCAAACTTATGTTCAAGCCTCATTCTCATGACTGAAAAAGAGAAATTTCCAAAGGAAAATTATGTTTTTTTATAGTTTTGAGTATGCTCTTCAAGAATCCGTGGTGAGAATTGAGTTTGTTTCAGTAGAAAATCCAGTATGGCGCCAAGTTTGGACAAAATTACCAAAAAATCGGGATTTTTTTTCATAATTTTTTTTCGACCCAAAAAGATATTAGGACTCTACCCTGACTATGATCACCGGTGATCGGAATAGAATGGCGACCCCAATATGGCGGACATGAATTTTTGGAAACTCTACGATTTTCGAACAACTCTGTACTCGGGGATTTTAGGGGTCGCTGATTATGAATTTGACATCAAATTTTCGGAATTCAAAATGGCGGACCCAATATGGCGGACATGGATTCTTAGAAACTCTACGATTTCCGCACAATTCTTTACTCGGGGGTTTTCGAAGTCGCTGATTATGAATTTGACATCGAATTTTCGAAATTTAAAATGGCGGACCCAACTTGACGGACATGAAATTTTGGAAACTCTACGATTTTCGCACAACTCTGTACTCGGAGGTTTTTGGGGGTCGCCGGTAACGGATTTCAAATTGGATTTTCAGAATTCCATATACCGGATCTAATATGGCAGACATGAAATTTCAAAATCTGTCGAGTTTCATCGAATTTCTGTGCTTGGATGAGGTCTCTGTTCACGATGCAGACATTCTACGCTCAACATAACCCAGAGACAACGAGGTGCACGTAGTAGAATTCTGTCTCCTTCGGGGTGCTTGATTAGAGTGAGTCCTCTTGCCTCTCACTGGAATATGAATTCTTTTAGTGATTCTTCCTGAAACACGGATTACAGAATGGTAATTCACACTCTTTACAGAAAATTCTGGTCCTTATGGGACAATGTGAACAGATTTTGAGCTGATTTTGATGAGACGTTCTGTGTATTTCCCGTTTTGCTTGACCTTTCCTCATATAACTCTTAGCAATAGATACTGCAAATTCTTTTGTTCCGACTTCATTCTTGCCATCTCCGGCAGCATTGTGTATGACGAGAGCATTCACAGTGGAGGCCTGGATAAGTCTTATAAAAACGACCCAAGTCCATTTTTTCGAACGAATACTTGGAAGCACATTACTGCAGTGTTCATCATAGAGATCAACTCCTCCCAAAAACTTGTTGTAGAGATGGAAGGCTTTCGGGAAAGGTATCTCAACTTTGAATCGTGCTTGTGAACTGTACCTTTTCGAGGGTAATAAAAGAGTGACTCCTGCAACAGTGGAAACTATCGAAACTGGCTTCGAATCTACTACAGTTATGTAGTTCATGCCGCTATTTTTTCATGTTTCACGACATACTCGCCTCTTGGAGTTTTCCTATCTCTGACATTCTTCTCCTTCACCCTATTGTCTCTGATCGTACCGGTACATTTCAATCACAGCTTCCTCAAGTGCACAATGGGATCCAAGTTTGTGAAATAATTGTCAAAGTAAATATGAAATTAAGATACCTTTCCCACAGCTGTCTCGTTCAAGAATGGTTGTAACAAATTCATCACTACGCGAGAACCTAATGCGCATTTACTGAATTTCTCTCCAAGTTTTGAATTTTTCCCACAATATAAGTCAAGACACAATACGAATCCATCTGAAGTGCAAAGACCCCAGAATTTCAGGCCAAATTGTACGGGTTTTCCTAGAATGAATTGTTTCAGTAATGTTCTTGCATACGTCTCTCTGAGACTTCCTCTTATTGAAAGAAGTTAGAATGATTATTCCTAGAAAAGTATTTAAATCTTGCAACTGTAAATCAAAGT
>JAUMHM010088076.1:0-10041 GCA_032362435.1 Melikaiella ostensackeni
GACAAAACCAAAATGGTTTTTAATCTTTAGCTGTGAAAGATATTCCTCTCTAGCTCCGCTCGGATTAAAAATTAAGAAATAATAATTCTCGTTCCCTTCCGTAGCTTAGTGAGTAAGAGCACCAGACCGGCAATCAGAAGACCTAGGTTCGTATCTCAGCCGAGCTAGAGAGAAATTTTTTTCACAGCTAAAGATTAAAGACCATTTTTGTTTTGACTAGTAAAACAAAAAATGTCATTCCATCGACGAAAAACTACTTTCCATCTATAATTATTATAAATATAGCTAAAAATGTTATAGTTTCAAAAGTTTCACTGACTTTTAAATTTTTCATTGAAACTTTCAGCTGAAACGATAAACCATTAAATGGCTTCAATGGTCATTCAGAATGAAAGAAAAAAATCCACATCAATTTGGATAAACAGCATATATTTATATTAGTATGGCGACGTTTCGGTCCTAAATAGTCTTTTCATGCTTTTGATAAAAAAGGATCCTATAATTGAGACAACAGAGATAAAGAAGAATTAAACTATGTAAACATTGTTTTTTAAACAATTGGTAAAATCCCCAATACAAAAATTTTATAAAAAAAATACTTGCAAACGAGATAATAGTTGTGCATACATAAAATAACATTAATATCCCATTGCCATAATTTCCAATCTTAACTTCATTCAATGCTAAAAAAAAAACCGAAAAAAAGACGTAATAAATATCTAAAAAAAAATCTCCGACTAGTCTAAAAAAAAGTTTTTATATAAATAAAACTGTGATTTAATATTAAAAAATTCAAAGTATGTGAAGTTAATGAGGTTATGTCAAAGCTTAGTTATAAATTCAATTTAAGAATAACTTACCAATTTAAAAATATTGCATTCAACAATTTCGTAAACCTTCTTTTTGGCAATGAGAGTTAAGAATGAAAATATAAATTGGTAAGTCACATTCTTGAAATTTGATTAGAACGTTCAAATACAAACACAACAAATAGTCAAATTAAATAAATAAGGTAAATGTCCCAATTTGCGTCCATGTAAGGATCGTTACATCTCATTTGAGAGCAGAAAATCAAATGTTTATCAACCTCGATTTAATTTAAATCGTTGCTGAGCAAAGAGCAGGTATAAGATTATAATTGAAAGCTTTCGTTTTGTTAAAATAGCAAAATATTTCACCAAAAATGAAAAAATCATAGGAAGATGTCATCGTAGGTATTTGCGTCCACGCCATTCGTTATTGGCTGAATTTGCGTCCGCGGCTTTGAACCAATGTAATTTGTATTTAGAAAAGTACAATAACGTTATAAAATATTCTAAGTAACTGATTTTCTATCGAACAATAGATACTTCGATTGCTAATAGGGACAAAATTACTATGAACCTAACAGCGATCACTTTTCGGAGTTCATTGCCTGCTTGAATTAATTCGGAAACACTTTTGACAGTTTATAGGTTATGTGACGATGAAAAAATAAGCACTTCTGAAAAATGATCTTTTCTACAACACAATCAACAATTTGCTTCATTGAATCACTAACAGTTTGATTTTTTAAGCATTTCTCATTTTTTAATTGTTTATTATATTAAAGAAAAAAAACAAAATAGATAGCCGATTCAACAGATTGATCTATTAGCGGTGTGCCCTCTGTGTACGAGTAAGCGCGAATGGCCGCTCATAGCGCGCACTATGTAAAAGAGAATTGGAATTAAATTTCCGAATTCGATATAAGCATCAATTCAAATGGACTTGCATTAAGAGTATTGATTACAGATTCAGATGAACACTTCTTTTGAATAAATAATTGTATGAATTTATTTTACTAATAATTCATTCGGTTAGGACGCAAATAGGGACATGGACACAAATTGGGCCATTTACCTTAATGCAAGTCATTTCCGAAAGTAAGAGTTCTAAAAGATACTGAATCTATTGAGTGTTCTTGAAACAACCAATTCATACATTATGGCGCCAAATATGAATTCAAGAATCATTACCCCATTTCCAAAAATAGTTTAATGAAATTTGGAAAACAAATAAATGAACGAACTTATTAATTTAAACTAGAATATTATAATATGAAGGCAGTCTAGAATTTTCATATCTAAGATTTACACAATTTTTCTCCTTCATGATATAAAAAGATTCTAAGGTTAAACGTTTGTTTAGATTTGATTCTTGTTTGAAAATTATTGGATTGTCTAAGTCAAAATTGTGTGTAAATTCTAAACAATGTTTTACTAAGGCTGTTGAGTTGTCATGATTTCTTACATTTCTATCATGTTCTTCCATTCGCTGTCCTTATTGTCTACCTGTTTGTCCAATGTAGCGGACTTTACAATTTTAACATTTAACTTTTAAAACTTTTCCAGTTATTCTTAATTTTGATAACGAATCTTTGGTGCTTTTAAATATGTATTTCTCACTTTTTGAAGTCTTATGAATAACTTTAACATTGTATTTTCTGAGTAAGTTTGTGATTTTATTCGAAAGACTAGGAACATAAGGACAAACAGTCAAACCAACATTTTTTTCAATTCTTTTCTCTTTAGATTCCATGTTGTTGATCAAGTATACTCTTGTTTTTATCAAGTGTCTTACCAAGGGTACTGGGTAACCATTGTTAAATAAGATGTGAGTTGAAAATTTTAAATTATTTCCCCTGAATTCTAAAGAGGATAATTTCATACCGCGATCAATCAAACTAAATATCTTGCCTTTTTTTGTGTACCCAAGGATGTTTAGAATTGTAATTTATTTCAATATCTATCAGACCAAGTAGGTTTTCGATACCAGTTAGTAAGTAAATTACCATTTGAAGACCTGATGACAGAAGTATCCAAAAAATTTAAAGTTTAATTTCATTCTAATTCAATAGTGAATTGAAGTTTAGAATGAAAAGAATTAAACGTTTGTAATGTCAGGTCCACAAATTGTTTAGGAATTATTGAAAACGTATCATCCACATAACGTCTATAAATAATGACCTTAAACGGAAGATTTTTCAAACATTCTGTTTTAAGTTGTTCCATTACTAAGTCAGATACCACTGGTGATAAGGGAGAACCCACTGCTACAACATCAACTTGTTTATAAGTTATATTATTAAATTTGAAATAAGTAAATCTACGACAAAATCCCACAGCATTCTTGAATTTATCTCTGGGGATCAAAGTGTATGGTGCAATATTATCCAATTATTCACGAATGTACTTAGAGACTAATATAATAGGCATATGTGGAAACATCCCCATCACATCCAAGGATATCATGATATGGTCCTTGGGAGTAGTTAAATGCTTTGAATCATTAACAAATTGCCAACTATCTTTTACATGATAAAGAGTCTTACATGTTACCTGTGTTAGTATAGAAAATAAAAAAAGAAGCCATCGAATAAGTGGCACTATTAATAGTGGAAATTATAATTCTTAAAAGAATATCAGGTTTATGGAGCTTAGGCAGTCCATAAGCCCTGACTTTGCATTTCGATAGCTAACAAAACCATTTTTCTCCCATCTATTAACAATTATATTGAGACTATTTTCGGTCGAAGTATATAAATATATACTGTTTATCCAAATTGACCATTGAAGCTATTTAATGGTTCAAGCTGAAAGTTTCATAAAGTGTAAATTTCTGGAACGTCACATTGCTATTCAAATCTGCCACTCGAAGCGCGAAGCAAAAATCTTAACAGCAATTTATTTATTATTAATATATCTCTATTGTACTTTTCACGCTACAGCAAGATATTTATTCCCAACGTCCAAACATCAATTCATTTATAAATTATAAATTATAGTTATAATTGGACACGATACTTTCAAAGTCGTAAAGAAAATTGGTCAAGAACGCCACAGTGCGTGGGTTCATGTGGGATGTTGTGCGAAAAGAAAACAATGATTGACTGTTTCTTAAAACGGACCGATCACTTCATCGATCATTTTTCATCAAGTCTGATTTTTTTTTTAAATTTCGTCACGATATTTTTAGCTAGAACTATGAAATCAAGTTCCGGGAATTTTGAGAGATGATGGCAGAATCTTTTTGTAGAGTTCAAGTTATTTTGTAACTTGGTTTCGACATCTGAAGCACATGAGTGAGTCTAACGTGCTCACTAGGGCGGAGCGAAAAAATATTTTTTACATTCTCATGTCAATGAGGAGGTATTGGTTTTATGTGAAAATCAACTTTCGGGGATTTCATCAAATCTCGACATTTTCGGACTCACTCAAGGGCGCAGAGAGCTGTGATGGGGCCCGGGGCAAAAAAATGGAGGCCCTTTGCTACCCCTCCACCCCCAAAGGAAAAGAAGAACGTTTGAAGGAAATTTTTGACCTTAATTCCGTATAAATCATAGGAAGTCATTTATTCAAAAGAAAAAACAGTATTTTTCACACAACAATAAGTAACAAAGTTACTTTGCTTGCTTTTTAGCACTGAATTCTCTGATTATTTCTTCGTAATCAATCAAACTGACTATTTCATGTTCGATTGCGATAATCAAATGATTCAAGCGAGTTTTCTGGGTTGTTGATCGCAGCCTGTTATTGATCAGATTCAGTTTGCTGAAAGCTCGTATGCGTCTTAAACATAACCTCATATAGTGATTTAATTGCATCAAACAAGTCATTCGCAAATATTGTTTTATATTGATTCTGCAATCGCCCAGCGCGGAAAACAAAAAGGAAAAAAATATGAATCGATGATACGGATTGCCAAATTACGTTCCGTTAAATTCACGGGAAACATTCTATTTTATATACAGGTATGAGCAAAAGATGAAAATTTTTACCTTCATAAAGATCGGTAAACGTGATAATTTTTGATACTCAATTTAAATAAGGGCTTGATTTGCGAGGGATTTAAATTTTAATAATTCGCGAACTGTGACAAACTGATTGTAATACAAGTATCATATAAATTGTAACTCTCGCGTTAATGAGATATATGTAAACATAAAAACTAAAGGCAACTAAAGTCGAAATCGTGCGTGTCAAACACTCATGAGTTCAAACGATATACGAGTATATCGATGACTTGAATCGAAAATACATCGATATTTCATTTGAAATAAATGTGGTGCAAAACGTTTTTTACTTTCAAATTTCGAAGTAATGATGTTCCTTTCCTCTCCACTTTCGACCTATATTGCAATTTTGACACATTCTTGCAAATTTTCTTTATTACACTTTTGGGGGCCCCCTGACATCGAGGTCCCGGGGCAAACTGCCCCTTTTATCCCCCTCCCCCTGCGTGCGCCCCTGAACTCACTGATTGAGAAAAAATGGATTTTATTTCGGCGTCTGTCTGTCGTTGTCATCTGTGAACACGATGACTTCCGAAAGAATTATCCAAATGGATTGCTCTTTGGCAAAACCATAGGAGATACGAAAAAAATGTTCGATAGAAAAATTGTTCACGTTAAAAAGTTCTACAAATTCACTCCAAACCATTTTTTTGATAAGACGCATAGTTTTTGTTCTTATCGTGAAAAATAATATTGAAAAATGAAAACTCCGTTTTCCGGCCAAATTATGAAAGCTACGATGAGATCTTTAGAGAACAAATTATTCATCTCTAAAGGATCTACAGATTTTCTCCAAATAATTTTTTAATCAGACTCTTAGTTTCTGTTTCAACCATGAAGAATGTTATTAAAAATTAAAATTACCACATTTCACCAAAACTATGCGAGATATGAAAAAATGTTAAGCAACCAAATTGTTTATCTGAAAAAGTTCTACATATTTTCTTCAGGCTATTTTTCGATAAAACGCATAGTTTTCGTTTTAATCGTGATAATAACATTAAAAATAACGAATTCAAAATAATAGAAAAACGACACAAGATACAATACAATTTTTCACGGCAAAAGTTTTCGCCCTAGGCGCGTTCAAACTTGCGCGGGCAGATTTTTTTTTCAAATTCGAAGAGGGTCCAAACATTGTAGTTCGGTACCCGGATCTCCCCAGAAAAGTTACAAATCAAAAAATATTTATCCTATGTTCGCGCATCCACGATGAAGCTCAAAATATCGATAAATAGCGAATTTTTTGTTATTTTCGTACGAAATCAATTTCTTAATAGATAAAAAGGTTTCCTAAAATTAGTATTCACAATTATCATAATCCTCCGAAGACTGTGCAGCAATAAAAAAATCCGTATGCAACGTAAATTGTCGTTAGAGTTGAAAAAAGGTGAAAAGTCGTGATTTTACTTGTTTAAATGATACTTTTCTTATTGTCAACGGTTATTTGATGGACGGTCAGGGTTCTAGAACTTGTTATTGACACCTGAAATTCTTATAAATCATAAACTGTCATTGAATTTAAGTAAATTATTCAAAATCAGGACTTTTGACTATTTTATTTGAGAAATTATTGTTGAAAATTTAACTTTTCGGGTTTAAAAGTCAACTATTTTTTAAGACATTAGACTCTTTAGCTTTGAAACTCAACTGCTTTTTTGAAAATTCGCCTTCTTGACTTGAAAATTCAACTATTTGGTTGAAAATTTATCCTTCTCTATTGAAAGTTATATTTTCTGTTAAAAATTCATCTTTTCATGTAGAAAAGTCATATTTTTTGGTAAAAAGTTCATGTTTCTCGGTTGAAAATAACTTTAGTGATGAAACTTTAAATTTTTGAGGGTGAAAATTCAACTCTCTTCTAAAAAATTTGTCTTTTTGACTTGAAAATTCAACTCTTTGGTTGTAAACGCAACTATTTAATTGTATTTTTTTTAGGAAAATTCAACTATTTGGTTGAAAATTCATCTTTTATGATGAAAAAGTAATCTTTTCAGTTAAAAATTCATCTTTCTTGATTGAGTATTGAACTTTTCTGTTTCAAAATACAATTGCCATCTGAAAAATTTGTCTACTTGTCTTGAAAGTTCAACTATTTGGTTGCACGCTTAAAAATAACATTCTTGTTCTTAATTCAAATTTTTAAAGTTGAAAATTCAACTTTCTTTAAAAAAATTCGTCTCCTTGGCTTGAAAATACAACTGTTCGGTTGTATTTGCAACAATTTTATTGAATTTTTTTCTGAGAATTCATCTTTGTAGATAAAAAATTTAACTATTTGGTTAAAAATTCATCTTTCTTGGATGAAAATAAATTTTTCATTGAAAATTACATTACCGTCTAAAACATTCGTGTGCTTGGCTCGAAAAGACAACTATTTAGTTGAAAATGCAACTATTCAGTTGAAAATTATTTTTTTTGTGAATTCAACTATTTGTTTGAAAATTTACTTTTCTTGGTTGAAAATGATCTTTTTTGTTGAAAATTCATCTTTTCGGGTAGAAAAGTCATCTTTCTGGTGAAAAATCCATGTTCCTCGGTTAAAAATAACTTTATTGTCGAAATATTTAATGTTCAACATTCAACTATTTGGTTGTAAATACAACTGTTTCATTGCATTTTTTCTGAAAATTCAACTATTTGGTTGGAAAGTCATCTTTTATGGCGAAAAAGTAATTTTTTTTGGTTAAAAATTCATCTTTCTTGGTTGGAAATTAAACTTTTGAGCTTGAAAATGCAATTGTCATTTGAAAAATTCCTCTACATACTTGACTTGAAAATTCAACTATTTGGTTGAAGATTATTTTTTTTCTTCAAAATTCATCTTTTCGGACAGAAAAGTCATCTTTTCACGTAGAAGTCATCTTTTTGGTAAAAAAAGCACCTTTCTTGGTTAAAAATAACATTCCTGTTGCAAATCCAAATTTTTAAGCTTAAAATTCAACTGTTTGGTCGTATTTGCAAGTGTTTTATTGAATTTTTTTTTCTAAAAATTCAATTGTTTGGTTGAAAATTCATCTTTGCAGATGAAAAATTCAACTATTAGGTTAAAAAT
Organism: Melikaiella ostensackeni; assembly: GCA_032362435.1. Taxonomy (NCBI): domain Eukaryota; kingdom Metazoa; phylum Arthropoda; class Insecta; order Hymenoptera; family Cynipidae; genus Melikaiella; species Melikaiella ostensackeni. Next base: position 7,869 of record JAUMHM010088076.1, read on the forward strand.
TCACCTTTTTTGGTTGAAAATGATCATTTTGTTGAAAAGTTACGTTTCTATTCTAAAAGTCAACTTTTTTAAATAAAAAAGTCATTAATTTTGGTTAAAAATTCATCCTTCTTGGTTGGGAATATATTTTTTTTTTGAAAATTCAACTTATTGGGTTGAAGGTTCGTCTTTTCAGATTTAAAATTAAGATGTAAGTTTTATCTTTTAGAACCCCTTCCATCAATGAAAAAATCGTTAACAATAAGAAAAATATACTTCAATCAAGTGAAAACGTGATTTTTCTCCTTTTTTCAAATTTAATAACAATTTGTGTTGTATCTGAAATTTTTCATTGCAGCAAAGTTATCGGAGGGTAATTATAGTTGTAAATACTAGTTTTGAGAACCCTTTTCATCTATTGGAAAATTGATTTCGTACGAAATTAATGAAAAAATCACTACTATTCATTATTTTCAGCTTTATCGTGGATGCGCGAACACAAGATATATATTTTTTTTCTGTAACTTTTTGTGGGAGATCTGGGTACCAAACTACAACTTTTGGACCCGCTCCAAATTAAAAAAAAAATTTTTTTCGCTCCGCCCTAGTGCTCCAGGCCGTGAACTGTCAAGAATTTTACGGTACAACAACAGACAAGATACGTAATTTTCTGTATAATGTAGATCAGATGGACGTCCTCCTTTTTTTTATTGAATTTCACTTTTTTCATTTCCATATAGCTAGTCATTTTAAATAGAGTTAGTCTTTAAGTGGGACTGATATCGAAAACTAGTCATTTTGCTAATTCTAATCTTCAAACTGGAAACGCCTCTTAAGTGGGCATGGATAACTTTACTGAATTTAGAAATGACAGGCTAACATAAAAATAGAAATCGAGCTGGAACATTTCCTTGCTTTAACGAACCCGCAATAAAAATCGTGGAAAGTGAAAACTGTATCGACAGTAATAAGGTATCACTTAACTTAATTAGTAACAAAAGATATAATTATAATAATAATAATCCCACCAAAAACACTACGTGTAAAAAAATTCCGCCAAGTGCATAACTATTAATAGTTTATTTATTTATGTTAAAGGTAATCAAAGCAGGGATTTCAAAAAATAAAGCAATAAAGCAAAAAGTAAATAAAAAATTTGTAAAAAAAAGTATTTTTTGATAAAGGGTATTAGTTCATTGAATTAGTTTATAGAATAATTTTTTCGTGTGATAAAAAAAAATGAATTGAAAATTGAATTGAGTGTAGAGGAAACAAAAATTTGGCGTGTCTACTATTGTCTTTAAATAATAAACATGAATATGCCAACATAATAATAATAATAATAATAAATTATTATATTATAATAAAAAGAAATTAGTTCAATGAATTAGTTTAGTAAATAATTTTTTTGTTTGATGAAACAATAAATTTGTAGTGTAGAGGAATAAAAAAATATTTAGCGGGCCTGTCAAATAATAATTCATTATTATTATTAGTATTATTGTTATGTTGGCACATTCATGTTCATTATTTGAAGACAATAGTAGGCGCGCCAAATTTTTTGTATTCCTCTAAACTCAATTCAATTCTCAATTCATTTTATCACACAAAAAAGTTATTCAATAAATTAATTCAATGAACTAATTCCTTTTATCAAAAACACTTCTATCCATGAATTTTCATTTATTTTTTGCTTTATTGTTTTATTGCTTAAGTTTTTTGAATTCCGACTTTGATTACCTCTAACATAAATAAATACACTATTAATAGTCATCTACTTAGCGGAATTCTTTCTCATGTAGTGTTTTTGGTGAAATTTCATTCATTTTTCCGCAATATTAAGAATTCCACTTACAGCACAAAATTTTTCTGACAACATTGGAATAAAATTGTGATCTACAGTCGACTTTTTCTTAAGCATTTTTTTTATTTTTGGGCTCAATGGATTTCTCCAATTATCAATTAATATCATTTAAACTTATAGAATAATATTTTCTCCAAGAATATGGTGGAAAATCAGTACCAGTCGATGATAGTTTTATGTGTGCATATCATGAAAATTGTTCATTTTTTGATATAAATTCGAACCTAACTCTGTGGTATGTTTATGGATCACCTTCTCCTGAAAAAGCGGCATATGTACACCTTATTTACTATATTTATGCAAAGTTTCATCGAAATCGATCGATTGGTT
>JAUMHM010088077.1:0-10041 GCA_032362435.1 Melikaiella ostensackeni
GAGAAGGTGGAGACTGTTTGATTCCTTCTTCGAACGAGATAAACAGGCAATGACCAAATTTTGGAGAAGTTGGAGTACATCTCTTTCATAGAACAATAGATTGGAGAAGGTGGAGAAGAAAAAAAAATTTTTCATTTCGCCTCGGGATGTGATTAGTTTTTTCTTTGTAATCTGAATTCTGTGATAGCCCACGATCATTTTGAGACCAAAGTTGCACAGTCATATGCACACATTTTGCAAAGATTTGAATATGTCGAACCTGAAATTTCTTTAACTTGAACCAAAGAAACATGTTATCATTTGGCTTTTTCAAAAAAGAAATTTTTTCGTGATTTAAAATTTGCGCATTTTTTTCGCGACTTTCGAACGTGTTAAAACTCACGACAAAAATTTCTTTCCATGAAGCAAAAATAATAACATGTTTCTTCGGTTCAAGTTGAAGAAATTTTAGGTTCGACATATTCAAATTTTTCCAAAAACATGTGAATTTAACTCAATCCAAAAAATATGTTTTTTGCACATTTAAAAAAAAATGCTAAAGTAGTCAAAAAAACATTTTTAAATTTTTTATTGTTGTTTACTAGAAAAAACTGTGTATGTATAAAATTCGCCAAAATTTTCAAACCTAATCCTCTGTCTAAAGTAGCCTGAATAATTATTCAAGTGAGTAAAATTTCCCGTGAAACTAAAAAAATCCAATGTTCTATCTCTTATAGTTTGGGAGTTATATCATTTCATATTCATCTCTTATAGTTTGGCCTTCAGAAATTAGTTTTTAGTGAAAAATTTGTCTGAAAATTTGATTAATTTTAGTTATTGTAAATAAGCTCACTTCCTGTACATCGTGGATGAAACTTGTACTTATATAAGTTGAAGTGCACTTAATTTTCAGCACATCTCAAAAAAAAGAAGGAAGTTATATCTCTCAAACGTCCGAAGTTACAGCGTCCTGGAAAATACCATTTTTTATGAAATTCTGTCAGGCATTGATTTTTTTCGAAATAACTTGTTTGTGGTGCAATTTTTTCGTTTTCCCAAAGTACAATGGACAAATTTCATAACGATGTTCATCGTGTGTTCTTGATTTTGTCATATTAACTGACAGTGCGTGTCAATGCGATGAAATTTTCACAATATTAGTACAAAAAAATTTGGTTCCAATCTGCAGGGTTGCCTATGAATACTTAAGATTTCTTTCAATTAAAATTGAAAATGATTAACTCAATTTACCAAAAGATATCTTTTTTACTTAAATATTTTTTTTTAGACTTTTTTGAAAAAGTTAGTAATTTTTAGAAATGTGTTATTGTTTGGATTATTACCTTTTTCATTTAGAAAAGTGGAATAATCTGAATAGATTGGTTCTTAATCAACCCAAAAAAATAATCAATAATCGATTAAAGTTGAAACTGATTTCTTTTAGTTTTACAAGGAATTGTACGTATTTTTATTATCACAAAAACAACCTTTTATATGAAGTGTGCCAGAAACAAGTTATTTCGAAAAAACTCAATGCTTAACAAAATTTCATAAAAAATGGTATTATTTAGGACGCTCGAACTTCGGAAGTATGAGAGAAAGAACATTCTTTTTTTCTAGGATTGCTGAAAATCAAGTCTACTTTAACTTATATACGTACAAATTTCATCTACGATGCACAGAAAATTAAATAATATACAAAAACTGATATAAAAAAACATTTTCATACAAATTTTTCACTAAAAAATAATTCCCGAAGGCCATATCTCCCAAATTATAAAAGATAGAACATTCCATTTTTTTTAGTTTTACGGGAAATTTTACACACTTAAATTCTTATTTAAGCTACTTCAGACAGAGGATGCTTTGAAAAGGAGAAATTTCAAACAACAAAAAAACTGATTAAAACTGACTTTATGCACCTGCTTCAAATAATTTTAATAAGTTCAAGGTGTTCAAAGGTATTCAACATTTAGAGCCTTTTTTGAGATACCAAATCAGAGACTTTAAACTAAAGAAGCTCCAGTTTGAAGTTATTTTCATGAAGATATACATGATAACCTCTAAAGAAAAATAAAAAATCAAGCTTATTCAATAATCCCCCTAGGGTTTTTTTTTCTTTTTGGTCTCAAAATGATCGTGGGGTATTACAGAATTGACATTAGAAAAAAACGAGAGGTGAGAGCGCTTTTGGGTTGAAGTCAGTCGAGACACTCCGTATGTAGGGTGGAGTGAAAATCCTAAAATTAATTCAATCGTATGAGCTGAGAGGAAAAAATTTGTGTGTTGGCATCCAAAGAAAGTAAGAAAAAAATTTTACAATCGGTTAATATCTTCTGTTCTCTTTTTTTATTTGAAAATTTAAAATGCTGAAAATCAAAAAAATTTCCTTTAGGTTTGAAAATTTTGTCGAATTTTATACATATACAGTTTTTGCTGGTGAATAACAATAAAGAATATATAAAAATGTTTTTTGCCCAATTTAGAATTTTTTGAAAATGTGCAAAAAACATACTTCTTGGATTGAATTGAATTCACACTTCTTTGGAAAAATTTGAATATGTCGAACCTTAAATTTCTTCAGCTTGAACCAAAGAAACATGTTATTACTTCTGCTTTCATGAAAACAAATTTTTTTCGTGTTTTTTAAAACGTTTCAAAATCGCGAAAAAAATCCGCAAATATCTAAATCACGAAAAAATTTCTTTTCCGAAAAAGCAAAATGATAACATGTTTCTTTGGTTTAAGCAGAAGAAATTTCAGGTTTGACATACTCAAATCTTTGCAAAATGTGTGCATGTGACTCAATCCAAAAAGAAAACATTTTTTGTAAATTTTCAATAAATTCTCAATCGAGCCATTTTTTGTTAATTTATAGTTTTTTATTATTGTTCACTGGAAAAAACTGTATACATACAAAATTCGCCACAACTTTTTAACCAACAGAAAGATTTTTTAATTTTCAAAAATTAGAATTTTCAAATAAAAAAAGAGAACTGAAGATATTAAACGACTGTAAACATTTAATCTGTAACACCCGCATTAAAAATACGAGTTTTCACGCCCGTTTAACATGAAAAAAAATGGTGGATTTGTGACCGTGAAAGTCAGTTTGTTTTTAGCGGGGTACAACTACTTTTTACCCTGGTGATGCAGGAGCAAAGGTGATTTTAGCGTGTTAGAAATGGTTTCTTCGGTGGCGCCATCTGGCACCGTAACGGAGAAGACTTCGTCGGGTTAGCGTAATATCATGCCTATTCAGAAAAAGAGGCAAAAACTTGCTTATTCAGAAATTAATTTTTGTTACACGAATTTAATTTGATAGCACTGGCAGTATTTGAGAAAATCATTTCAAAAATTATTTTCTCTTCCTCTATTATATTATTGATTAATTATCTCATTATCATGTTGATTAATAGTGTTTTGCGCGGCACAGCGGAGGAAGAGAAAATCATTTTTAAAACGATTTTTTTTCAAATACTGCCAGTGCTACCAACTTAAATTCGGGTAGCAAAAATTCTTTCCTGAATAGGCACGTTCTTGTCTCCTTTTATGAATTGGCACCTTCTTGGCTTCCTCGCTCGGGCGGCAAACTTCACACTTATCTCAAATCAGTCGCTTTTGTTCCTTAGCGCACAATGTACTATTTTCACATTTTTCGGATGCCGACCCACAACATTTTTTCCTTCAACTCAAACGATCGATTAATTTTTACATTTTCGCTTCGTCCTATTTTATGTGCTAGTGTTATGATTTTAATGAGTGTAATTTAAATTAAAATCATATTAAATCATACAAGGATTCATTTTAAGCAGCAGGTCAGTGAATTTTCAATATATGTAGTGAAAATGAAGGTCTTATTAACTTATTGTGGTTTCAAAGATCTATAATCTCTGAATTATACGTTTCAAAAATGATCCAGAAATCTTTGAAAAATTGTTCACAACATGCTTTCGTAGCGTTCAAATATTCCTTGACATTTGCAAACCTTTATATTGAATATTAAAAGTAGGTTTTAAAATTCTAACCTCTAACCTCAATACTTTCGCTTTAATGGTTTATATATTGATTTAGTGATCCGAATAAAGAAGGGAATCTTGCCAACTTAATTTAATATGTGAAAAATTAAAATCGAAATGTCAACTAGTGGTAGTGAAGCATTTAGAACTCAATTAAGACTCCATGCTCCATACGGGTATACAATTAAACATATAGATTATATAGGTTATAGGTTAAACATATGGGTTATAGGTAGGAGCTGTTTAAAATGCATACCCATCACAAATACATTCTTTGATCTGTTAAATTTTATATTTTCATACTATTAAAAACTCTAATAATTATTTTAGCCGGTTTGGAAAGTTTTTTTTCCAAATTTTCCATAAATTGCTGTCTTGTTTGTTTAGTTTTTATTATTATTTCATTTAAAGGCAAATAAAGAATGACTAAGTAAGCATGAAAGCAATTTTTACGGTATCAATGAATTCGTGTCGAAAATATCTAATAAGTCTAGATACACTAAAAGTCTACATTATAAGAAAAAAATAAATAAACAATGTAAACAAAATAGCTCTAAAATTTGTTACATATTTTTATCGCAAAAGAACTAGGCTAACACTGTCCTCATATTTTTTTTGTGATAGATTCCACAACTATATACTTTAAATTGTGTGCGATATTTCAGTAGTCGGCTGATCACGAAATTTTCCCTTCAATTATTATTTTAGGGTTTAAAATAGCCTGATTGAAGAAAATCACGCACCGGCTGTCAAATTGCGAGATACAAAGAGAGAAAGAGGGAGAGAGAGAGAGAAGAGGGGTGCTCTGCCTAAAGGACAAGTTATATAGGCAGAAAAAAAGGACAGCGTAAAATGTATTGGTAAATACCATTCGTAAACCACACTGTGACTCAAGCTATTACATTCATTACAGGCTTGCTGATACTCTAATTATGCCACTCATCCCTTCGATGTTCACCTCTTACCTATCATTAGTTTTTATTTCCAATTAACTGTGTTTCTATCATTTCTATACTAATGGGTGGGCAATCTTTATGTTCGGAATTACATATTTCTTGCAACACCCACCTCGAAAGTGGGACTTTACACGCCGCTAGATCATATGTAAAGCACGTCATTTTAGTCGACGATGCAAAAATAATATTGGCGCAGGCGCGATTTCAAATATATGTATTTTGCACAACGGTGAATCACGTTGCGCATGCGCACTCTAGTTTAGTAGGTCATGTTACAGAGCTCTTACTGTCACTGTCACTTACGGAGCAAGCCTTTAGCTTGCAGCTTTCTCGGACGGTTGCTGCGAAAAATAGCTCCGACTCTTGCTTCGAGCTTCCGGTTCATGCTGAGAAATTCACACTCATAAGCAATCCCCTATTTTGCGCACTTTTATTACAAATAGCTAATTATCATTCAAGTCACATTCGAGTACCACATGAAGAGTACAACATCCATCCATAAATTCCTCAACACAATTTCTCCCACAGTTTGCCCCGCCCCGCCCCCCAACCCCACTCCACCCCCTAATGACGCGTTTTCTCAACTTTTCTTGTAGTTTTTCCTTATTGGGTAACACTGGGCTAGATCCCCCTCCTCCCAAAAAATGTGTTAGATAATTTATGGATGGCCCCTATTATGTATCACAGTTACATATATAGTATGTTGTGTGAAAAGTGCGGAAAATTGGCAGTTGCGCTTTTCGCATCTATTATATACGATATTTTTTTGTAACCTTCGCCAGATGTGCGCTTGTTACCTAGATTCTAGACAATCTAGACGATTTATGTAGATCGAGCGCAAAGGAAAATTGGACAATGGAGTTAACGTCAGACGGTCGAGTCCCAACTCAACGGGGTTCGACTAGAGACTAGAGACTAGAGTCTAGACTCTAGAGTAACAAGTGCGCGTCTGCCGAAGGAGTTGTAACGTGACGATTTCATTTGATCAAGAAAAACAAAATTCTCACTCTGTTCCAATCTCTAACATGAACACAGGTTATTCTCGCTCATTTCTTATGTGTGTTGCTCACACTATTTTTGTACATTTAGGTTAAGTTTTATTACGCCTGTTTGGATCATTGTATATTTTAAGAATTGACTCTTATGATTCTATATCGGCTTATATTTTTTTATGAGGAATTCGTTAGCAAGTCCTTGATAAAGATCCTCCTGGAAAATTGACTGATGAACAGCAAAAACAAGAAAGAATAGCGAAGGGAATTATTATCGAACACTCAGGTGATTTCATGATTGGGTTTGCGACAGAGTAAGATAATTCTCGAGATATTTTACGAAAGTTGGATTCAATATACGAGCGGAAAAGTTGAGCAACACAGTTGGCCGTGGAAAAGAAATTGCTAAGCTTACAGCTAAAAGGAGATACTCTCTCTCACAAAACATTTGATAAATTTCGATGAAATGATTGTGGAACTTCAGGCAGTAGGGGAAAAATTAAATGAAATGAGCAAGGTTGCTAGATTACTGTTAACACTGCCAACCTCATACGACACTGTTGTTACTGCAATCCAAACTCTATCAGACGACATCTTAAGTCTTACTTTTGTGAAAACCAGATATTGGACTACGAAATTAAACTTCGAACTGAAACTGGTGAAACAAGTGGAAAATTGTTACAAACGGAAGTTAAAGAAACAAATAAAAGTCAAAAACAAGTAATAAAAATGGACGAATTTTCGACCAAGTTTTAAACAAAAACCATTTAATCATCATTCCCGGAAATTCAATCCTTTAAACAGTCAAAATTTTAAGGGAGGACTGTACAGCAAATATAATACAAAAAGGTGTAAACACTGCGGAAGAAGAAATCATGAGGAGAAAAACTGCTTCTATAACAAAAACTCACTTCAAACTCCAGAAGAACGTCTGAGAACAACTCAGAATGCCCAAACTGATGGAGAAAGCGGAAGTTTTGCCTTTATGAGTGGAGCTGGAATCATGATGGATGGAGAGACAAATTCAACAAATAAATTACAATTTATATTGGATTCAGGTACAACTGATCATCTGGTTAATCAGCTAGATGTTCTTACAACAATGACGGAGTTGGAAGTACCACTCGAAATTTCCATCGCGAAGAAGAATGAAGCTATAACTGCAACTAAAAAAGGAATGATAAAAGTGACAACAAACTTAGGAGTGACCGGGATTTTAGAAAATGTTCTATATGCGTCTGATCTCCCATACAATTTATTATCTGTATGTCCCATCCAAAAAACTGGAATGTGCATTATTTTCAGCGAGACTGGAAAAGTGATAATTAAAATGGAGGAAAAACCATTCAAACTTTGGCATGAACGTTTAGGGTACATAGAAGGGTCAAAATTTCTAGAAATTAAAAGAAATGATTTACTTCCTGAGAGTCAAAAATTAAATGCATTAAATACCACAAATGAGTTATGCGAAGCTTGTATTTATAGGAAATAAGCGCGTCTTCCTTTTTCAAAATTTAAAGGCAGAACTCATGTTACAAGGCCATTATTTGTTATTCATACAGATGTATGTGGGCCAATTAAACCTTGAATGAGGGGTCGCCAACGAAAAGGACTTATAGCCGGAATCGCACGAATAACTATTTACCATCAGGCTGTTTTCAATACATATCTAGAATTTGGATTTTGGACAATGATACTTATAGAAAATTTCATGGCACATCTTTTTTGTACTTTATTTTGAAAGCAGTCTGACGGTCAATAGTTATGCGCGCGATTTCGGCTATAAGCCCTTTTCGTTGGCAGCCCCTCAATTATAAATATGAATTATTTAAAGTATTTCAAGATTTTTTAAATGAAAGCAAAGCATATTTTAATTTGAAAATTGCTTATTTATGTTGTGATAACGGGAATGAATATCTGTCAAATTAATTTAAAGCTTTTTGTGTACAGAAGGGAATACAATATCATTGAACTGTACCGTATACCCCACAAAAGAATGCGGTAGCTGAACGCATCGAAAGATCATTAGTTAAAACGGCTCCAGGATTAAGTAATTTAAAAATTTTTGATAGTGCAGCCTATATTCATGATAAAACCAAAAAAGGTAAGTTTGACAAAAAATCATTTAAAGGTATACTCGTGGGTTATGAACAAGATGGCTATAAGGTACTAAATGTCGAAACAGATAAATTTATTACAGCTCGTGATGTTATCTTTGATGAATTTAATTTTAAACCTTCACGACCTCCTGTACACATCAGCGGTATTGGAAATGAAAATTCAAAAAGACAGAAAACTGATCAAAATGTAGAAATCAGTAAAAATAAAGTCAGTTAAAATGAAGAGAGTGATATTAAAAAATCTGATACTAAAACAGATGAAGTTAGTAAAATGCCAAATACAGGCGAAAACTCTCAAAATGATTTAGATGAAAACAAACTAAGACGAAGTGCACGAATTGAAAATATGTCTAATACTTCTTACAACGAAGAGCATAGTTCCTATTTATGTGCAGTCAATAGTTTGTGAAATTCCCAAGTCATATCAAGAAATAGGAAACCGTAATGATAAAATTCAGTGGAAGAGGGCAATAAAAGAAGAAATTGACTCTCTTAAAAAAAATAATACATGGGAAAGAGTGCCTCGTCCAAATGATAAAAATATTATAGATTGTAGATGGGTCTTCGTTATTAAAAATGATATCCTTGGAAATCTAACTAAATATAAAGCGAGGGTAGTTGCGAAGGGATTTAGTCAACAATATTTGTTAGATTACGATGAAACATTTGCGCCAATTGCACGGATTACCACTTTTCGAATAATTGTAGCTTTCGCGAATCACAATGGATTATTAAACCATCAAATGGATGTTAAAACGGCTTTTCTTAACGGTTTATTCAAAGAGGAAATTTATATGCGTATACCAGAAGAGGTTGATGTAAAAGAAAATCAAGTATGTAAATTGAACATAGCAATATATGGTTTAAAGCAATCTGCTCGATGTTGGCTTCAACAATTTGATCACGTACTCATTTAATGAGTCGACTCTCGATAGTGGTCATGCAAGAGTTAAAGTTTTTCTTGGAAATAAACATAGAAAGAAATGATAATATAATCAGTTTAGATCAGAGTTCATATTTGCTATCTGTTCTTCGAAAATTTAACATAAGCGATTGTAACGGTGTAAGTACTCCTCTGCCGACGGAATTGAATTATGAAGTCTTAAATTCTGAAGAATATTATGATGCACCTTGTAAAAATCTCATCGGTTGTTTAATGTATGCAATGTTATGTACACGTCCACATTTATGTATAGTTGTTAACTTACTAAGCAGTTATCGAACTAAAAACATTAGAGAACTTTGCCTATATTTAAAGAGAACCTTAAGATACATTAAAGGATCACTGAAACTTCGATTGGTTTATAGAAAAAATGTTTTCAAAAACGTATTAATTGGATATGTAGATTCTGATTGGGCTTGTAATGAGCTTGATCGTAAGAGTACAACTGGGTATATATTCAAATTATATTATTTGATCAAAATACAATTTGTTGGAATAGTAAAAGACAAAACTCAGTTGCGACGTCATCTACCGGAGCTCAGTATATGGCATTGTTAGTTAAAATCTCCTTTAGCTAGTATAAAATCAAAAATATTAAAACCAATAACTATACTTGAAGATTATAATGGGTGCATTGCAATTGCAAATAATCCAACTGATAATAAACGATCAAAACATATAGATGTTAAATATCATTTTTCAAGGAAACAAATTGAACAAAAAGAAGTAACACTTGAATATATTTCCACAGGTAAACAGCTGGCGGACACTTTTACAAAACTACTACCAGCCTTACAGTTTTTGGACTTCCGTCAACAAATAGGCTTGGAAGAATTCTAATTTCTCAATATAATCTATAATCTATTGGATTATAGTCTAATTGGGGTTTTTTTCTGGGGTTTTCCCTATCAATAATAATAATAATAATAATAATAATAATAATAATAATAATAAATGAGCCTCGGTGGCTCAGACGGTTAAGCGCTCGGACTTCCTACTAGAGGTCCGGGGTTCGATCCCTGAGCCGGTACC
>JAUMHM010088078.1:0-10040 GCA_032362435.1 Melikaiella ostensackeni
TGGGGGGGGGGGGGGGGCTGGTGTAACTGACCTGTATGGAAAAGTGGTCATATATATTTCATATTTTGACTAATTTCTTTGACTTCGTATAGTATTTTTTTATATATTGATATGTGTATGGGAAAGTGAAAGTTATTTTTTTGACAAAAGAAAAAGAGGAAAACGGAAAGAGATATTCTTGTGTTGGCCGTATTATATAAATTATACGTTGAATTCACAAATTGTTAAAATTGTTATCAAAATTGTCAATTACCAATTCTGAGATTTTCTTTTTTTTAACGTGTATCATATAGAAGAAAATACGTATCGACAAAATTTATCATTGTTATTCTCAAAGAGGTTGTAATTTATTCTGTACCCCTTGAGCTATGATTATTCATTTATGTAAAGTTTTAAAAGTAATATCTAATTAAAACTGAACATTTTTTTGTAATTGATTATGATAAAAAAAGCATCACATTCAGACTATGCAATCAGCAAAGCGAAGACCGAAATGACTCAGTTTCTTTCTCAAGACCAGAAACAAAAATCTCCGCTTTGGTTTCAGTACCTGAGACGAAAGTATTCCGTTTCAAATAATTTGAATGAAAAAAAAATTGTAATATAGGTAACATGCTTAATAAGATGTTTTGTTGTTAATGATATTAATTTTTTAATAAGCATTATATTCCAAGCTGAATTTTTTCTAGATGCCTTCTAGATGGTATGCTGAACCACCAAAAAAATTTCAGTAACTGTAAACCTTGAGCTTTTTTATAACAATGCAAAATATCGGCAAAAATCATGTTTTTTTAAGTTTTCTCTTGTTTTCCATGAAAACGGTTACTTTTAGTGAAAAATAGTTGAATAGAAAAATGTTCGGCATCTTATTATTTACAAATAAGGTTCTCTTGAATTTTTTGTTTAGCCAACCGTTTATCTAAAAAAAGAGGGAAAAGAACGACTTTTTCACAAATATTTTTTCCTCATTTATGAATCATTACGAATACTTCTCTTGATACCAGTAAACCTAAATTGTCCCTTAAAACATTTCTCCAAGTTTCCTACCATCTCATATAAAAAAATTTAAAAAAAGTAAACTAAAATAGTAAATTAAAAAAGTAAAATAGTAAATTAAAAAAGTGAAACGTGTGTCCTTGACTCGGTGCCAGAAATTTGAAAAAATACATTCCTTTCTAAGTCTGGAAACAATTCTTTGGGACCAACTCCGATACTAGATTTCCATGCTACTGGGACTTAAGAAATTTATTTAAATTCCATTAGAGTAAAACGTGTGTTAGTTGCCCAGTGCCAACAGCTTGACAAAATATTTTCGTTTCTAAGACTGGAAGAAATTTTTTGGGAACAAACCCACCGATACTAGATTTCAATGCTACTGGGATTTGAGGAATTGCAGCATATGGGTTGGGCCCAAAAAATTGTTTCCAGTCTTGTAAACGAAATTTTGTTTATCAAATTGCTGGCACTGGGCCTATAACACACATTTTACTGTATTGGAATTTGAACTAATTTTCCAAGTCCTAGTAGCATTGAAATGAAGCATCCGGGTTAGGCCCAAAGAATTGCTTGCAGTCTCGGAAACGAAAACATTTTGTCAAATTGTTGGCACTGGGCCACTCTGGGCTACAGATATCCATCACTGTAATGGAAATGAAATAAATTTCTCAAGTCCCAGTAGCATGGAAATCCAGTATCAGGGTGGGTCTCAAATAATTGTTTCCTGTCATTGAAAGAAATATTTTTTGTCAAATTGCTGGCACTGGGCCAATGACACACGTTTTACTGTAATGGAGTTCAAATTAATTTCCCAAGTCCTAGTAGCATTGAAGTGAAGCATTCGGTTCAGGCCCAGAAAATTTCTACCATTCTTAGAAACGAAAGTATTACGTCTAATTGCTGGCACTGGACCACTGACACAGATTTTACTATAATGTAATTTAAATAAATTTACCTAAGTAACTTTATCTCTTATTGTATTGACTGGAATAGAAAATCATTTTCCCTGTGGAGCTGGTTTGTCGGTAGTCTTCTTGCATTTATCTTATTAAAAATATGTATGGTTCAACTTTTAAATTACTGTAGAATTTTGCTTGAGAAAATTATAACGAGTTCTACAATGGACCACTATAAGCCACTAACTAAAAATCTCTAGTAAAATCGGCCTGTTTAAGCTCATTTCCCCGGTCCAAGGGCCTTAACCAGTTTCGAGAAAAATGACCTAAAACATTTTCGAGTGATTCATATGGATTGTAAGAAAAAATAATTCATCAGACCGAGATTTAACGGCACAGCATCGAGATTTCGGTTGATCCAAAAAGAAAATACGCAACTCGTGGCGACAGATAAAAAGTACGTACCTCGCTCTAACAGATGTAAGCTACGTAACTCATAGTGACAGATACAAAATCTGTAGCTCGCGATGACAAATAGAAATACCACAGGTCACAAAATGCAAGTTTTCTGAAGATCATGTTGAAAGTTTAATCAGTATTCACACAATTCAAATGTAATAATTTCAGAGATAATAAAATGTTCTCAGGGATCGTATAATCTTTGCGAAATGAAATATAACACAGAATTTTTGTTTAAAATAACTTAATAATGTTTTGTAATTGCAATAGTTTCTGACGGTAACTCTAAATCCTAAAAAGATGAAGTCACGCACTTTCTATCCGTTATCGCGAGCTACGTATTTTCTATCCGTCACTACGAGTTGCGTAGTTTCTATCTGTTAGCGCGAGACACGTATTTTCCATCTGTCACTGTGCGTTGCGGATGTTCTGTTAGGACCCATCGAAGTTGAACTCGTAACCTTTCGTGTTTCAGAGCAAAACGTCGTTGAAAGATTTTTTTCTTACAATATGTAGTATTTCAGATGAGGATTAATGCACAATAAAATAGACAGCTCTCGTATAACACTGTTTATTGACGATACCTCGCAAGACTTGTACAAATCACCGAACCGGCTCTTCCATCATATTAGCTTACAGTTCCTTTTCCCTAGCTAGTAGGCATTGCTACCAACCTTAAGTAGCTAAGTATACTTTTATACACTACACAATCTATATAACTCGCACGAAAATTCTTAAAGCCATACCGTAAGGTGAAATTCATGCCAGTCATAGGGAAGCGTGAGTGCGAGTGAAACACGCAGTAAATGGAGCATAAAAGCGCCTCAGTCACGCTCATGGATATGACTAGTATGAATTTGGCTTTACTATATAAGAGTATCTCGAAACTGGTTTTAAAAAAAGCGTCTTACCGCTTGGGTACACAAATCTTCTAAGAATAAGCTTTTGCACTTTTTGCAATAGTTGTTGCGAAACCGCGCCGACAATCTCTTGCAAACAGGATACGTATGCGGAACGCATCCCAATCGCTGCAAGAACAAGTCGCGGACGAAGAGGAAGCGACATTAAGACCAACCGCGAAAATCAGGCATTCCCTGAGAGATGATGGCGATTTCGGACAAGGAGGAACATTACCATCCAGGTTCTTCCTGAGCCCCAATATCAGGCTGAAATGGATGTCGCCCTTCGTGAGGATCTCTCGGAGAAGTCCGATTTCTGGACCATCATTTTTTCAGTTTATAAGGCGGCGAAAGCTTTGGCCGATTCAAATTGAAGGGTAAAGGCGACGATGGATCAAAAGACCAAAGGCGCTTGCATCAACTAAACAAGAAGGTTGGCTGGGCTAGACAGAACGTGTGCCGTATTCAGTGTGTGTATTCAGTGTGCATCTGGTAGGACTTTCACGGTAAGGGTCCAAAAGTTCGCTCACGAACTGAGGATCCACCAACACACACTGAACAAGTCAAAGCTGCTGACCATCAAGCAGCACATTGTTGCCAAAATACAGGTGTTATCTCACGCAAGGAGGAGAATGCAGAAGAGGGAGGGATGCGTCAGGGAGATTCAACAGTTTCTCTCGAATCCATTGCGCCTGTTAAGCGATCCCCCCGTTTCTGTCGAAAAGTCGCCCAAGCCTCAGGTGGTCGGCACTTTTGGTAGGGAGATATACGAAGTTCGACATCCATTGAATGAAGACACTGAGAAATTATCCGTTTTGAGGAGCTGTGCGACGACCTTATTACATCTAAGGAGAAATGTCCGGCAATCGCTGCCGTAGAGGTGAAGAAAGTACTGAGGGGCACGAAGAACTTCTCCGCTGACAGATCAGCTGGTATCAAGAACTTGTGATGGAAGAAGTTTGTTGCACACCAACATCTAACCCGGATTTTCACCTCATATTTTAAGTCGGAAAGGCCCATTCCGCAGCGGCTGGTATTGAGACGCACTGTACTCCTACCGAAGAAAGGTGACTTGTCCAATGCAAGAAACTATAGGCCAATAACTTAGCTGAGCACACTGTATAAGTTCTTTACAGTCATCCTGAACGAGAGGATTATTCGGACCATTGGACCTGTGCGGAAAGAGATCTACGAACAACGTGGACCGAAAAAAGGCGTAGCAGGCTGTCGGGAGAACCTGCTAATCGACAGAAGCCTCTGCAAAGACGCTGCAGCCTACAATCGCCTACAATCTTAGGTTGGACAAGTGTGAAGATTTATCTGAAGCGCGGACGACTTGTTGGCGTTCCCAAGGACCCTGAGTTCGTGAATGGGAGTGTTATTAGACACTTTGGCGTGCCTGAGAGCCGCATTCAGGATATAACATCAGTGAAGGAGGCTCTCTGAAGCAGAAACAAGCGTCTCCTTCGACAGATTTGGTCTTCTAATCTGTCAACGTTAAACAAGATATCTGCAACTGACATGCTTGCCGTTCGAGTTCTACTATATTCGTTTGGGGTGATTCCATGAACGAAGCATGAGCTCACGGCCCTCGTTATCGCAACTGATCAATCAGATCATGCAGATGATCATGCATATGCTGAAGAGCCTGCATATCAACTTGCCTGTTCCGCGTTTGTACACCTCCCGCCGTAAAGGCAATAATCAAGAATCACGAGATAATTGGCAACGATGTGTACCTTACAAAGCCGCGGAGCAGGCGGCCGAGACTCTGGGCCGGGATCTTAACATGTGCTATCAGTGCATGTGCATACAGTAAGGAAAGTGCATTACTTCATCTAGTTTCCTCACTTCTGAAAGTAGGGGTGAAGAGGGCAGAGGTCAACAACATCTTCGAACAGCTCCTCGACAAGAAAATGGGACCCCGCGGTCGTTGCACCCTCTCTCCCCCTTTCTCACTCTTCCTCTCTTCCCTCTCTCCCTCCCACCTCTCTTGTTCAAAATGTGTAGAAGTAAAGTTTTTCAACCAAAAGTCCTTGATACCATCTTGTCCGGCAACGGAGAAGTTCTTCGTGCACCTCAGTACTTCCTTCACATCTTCGACAGTGATTTGTGGTCATTCCTCCTCGGACATTAAGAGGGTGTCACACAGCTCCTTGAAACGGGTGATGTTCTCAGTGTCTTTATCGAATGGGTACCGAACTTCGTAAATCTTCCTCCAGAAATTATCGACCTCCTCGGACTTGGGCAGATTTTTGACAGAAACAGGGGAATTGATGAAGACGCGCGATGGGTCAGCGAGAAACTGTTGATTTTCTCTGACCCATCCCTGCCTCTTCTGTATTTTCCTCGAGTCAGGTAACATCCATATTTCGTCAACAATGTGCTACTTGATAGTCAGCAGCTTTGACTTGTTCAGTTTGTGATGCTGGACCCTCAGTTCGTGGGTGAACTTCTGGACCCACACCGTAAAAGGCTTACCAGATGTTATGTAGTCAATCACACACTGAATACGGGACGCGTTCTGTCTAGCCCAGCCAATCTTCTCGTTCAGTTAATGCGAGCGCCTTTTGTTCTATTGTCGGCTTTACCCTTCGATTTGAATCAGCCAAAGCTCTCGCTGCATCATGAACTGAAGGAGTGATGGTCAAGAAGTCGGACTCCTCCGAGAGATGTTCACGAAGGACGGCATCCATTTCAGCCATATCTTGGGGCTTAGGAGGAGCCTGAATTATAATTTTTCTCCGTTTCCTGAAATCGCCATCATCTCTCGTGGGATGCTTGATTTCCGCGGTTGGTCCTTATGACGCTTCCTCTTCTTTGTCTGCGGTTTGTTCTTGCAGCGGTTGGGAAAGCGTTCCGCGTACATATCCTGTTCGCAAGAGGTTATCGGCGTGGTTTCGCAATGCCTGTTGCGAAACGTGCGAAAGCTCTGGGTGTTTCTGGCACAGCAAAGTGTGCAGGGGCGTCATGTAACCTCCGCGATCAGGGATAATGCTGGCATCGTAGCAATCGAGCATGTCATCCCTGAGTCGATCCGTCCACTCAAGACGTCCATCGTCTCGCCGATTCGTCGTCGTGCTTCTATCTAAATGATTTTCAGCACACCAAACTCTAGCGCGATTGGCACTGTTTGCCCACATATTGTTGGGCACTCCGCGCGTCCGATCATTTTTAATCGTATTCACAACTGGGTTTGGTGTTGTCATAGTTGTTCCCACGAACAGATAGGGAAAGAGTTTGTCCACCCTTGCAGAGCCCCGCATGCCAACGCCGCTCTGTCAGAAATTCAGAACCAACCCTGGCCTAACTGAGGTGGTCCTCCTAAGCAGTGCTCCAGAGCCTCCTACGGCAACCTTCTACGAGGGCCTCCAGAGTCTGCCACGAGGGCCTGCTGAGCCTCTTCAGGCAGCCTTCAGAGCCTCTCATGAGAGCTTCCAGGACCAGACCACGAGAGCCTCCTACGAGAGCCTCCATAAACCTCTTACGAGGGCCTTTAGAGCCTCCTCCGAGAGCCTCTAGAGTCTCCAACGAGGGCCAGCAGGGCTTTCGACGAGGGCCTCTATTAGAATATTGGATTGAGGTGGAATTAAAAAATGCATTAATTAACCCCTTCGTTGGCAGAGAGAATTCAACAAAAAGTGCTCAAAATGTCAGGAAAATTTTTTAACCTGTAAATTTGACGCACTATTGCGTCAATGCCACACAGGGCACCGATTAATTTGACGCACTAAGGGGACGTCCATAAATCACTTGACTCGGAAAGGGGTTTGGGGGGTCAGCAAAAATATCACGGAAAATTACTTGGAGGGGGGGGACGATCATGTGACTTTTTAATCATAAATTCATTTTCCAAAAAGATTATAAACACAATTTCTAACTAATTAACCTTCTTACGTAATAAATTACATAATTTGCATATCATTTTATTTAACAAAAGTTAGTAAATTTAATTAAATGAATTATTAAGTTAGACAGTGGTAGTTTTTAATACTTTAAAATTCATTTTAAGTCTTTAACTATAAGTTAAAGAAAATTTTTTTTTTTGAGAAAACAGAAATTATTTTTATTGTTGTAGCATTTTCATATCCGAATTCATTTCACTTGTTCCTTATGTGTGTTTTCTACATTCTTAAAGATTTTTTATTTTCACAATCAAATGTACAGATGAAAATACCGCGTGCAGACATCCTGACTTTCCCCCACTAAACATGAAATACCTAATGCTACACGATGTTATCAACGCAGCCGATGTGTACTTCAAGAGTACCAACCTAACGCTCCGAAATAACTGCTACAGAAGCGTGGATTTAAAAGTTCTCTAATGTTGGTAGAAAAATACTCTATATTATGAGTAAACAAAAACATTCCGATGCACATTGCAGAAAAAGTCAGTCTCAGTCAGACGTTCATATGTTCCAGAGATTGTTCAAGTTATTATTGATTGGTTTTTTGGCTTTTTATGTGAATAGTGAATAAGTGTCAAAAATGAGTTTTAATTTAAGAAGTTTATACGCCAGTCTCTTCAAAGAATATAAGATTTTAAATTTCTATAAAACGGCGCAAAAAGCTCAACAAGATTAACCAAGGCTAAAACAAATGTACAAGTAAGTGAGCTGTATTTTCATATACGTTTATAAATAAAAAGTTGTTACTGGGTTTTATTTATTTTAGAGAATTCTAAAATATTTTAGAGGCTTCCTTATAATAATATATTCATAATTTGTAGACTTAAGTTACTTCATCAGAGACAAAAACTGCAGCGAATGATTTAGACAAAGAGAGCACTTTGAGTTCGTTCTCTAAATCACGGATAGAATCTACATCTGAAAATCCTAATATAGAATTATTAGACATAGACTCATCAGAGAAAATCAAAGATTCTGGTCAAGCAGAAACGTCAGCTTCCAGCTCCAACGAAAATCCTTCAGGTAAAAAATACATGATTGTATAATTGTTTTAAGCTAATTAAATTGAGAAAAATATAGTTGTAAAAAGTATCATTTTTCCTTTAATACATAATAATTTTCTGCTTCTAAATGAATATCCATGAAAAAATCAAGAAATAATTTTTATAATAGAACGTTACTAATATATTAATGTGTTTCCTTGAAGAAGTTAATTAAAAATGTCATACTTGTTGCTATAATCTTTCCATAAAATCTATGTTCTTCGTTTCACTAAAAAGAGTAAATTTTTTTAGAAGATTTAAAGTACTATGTGTGTGAAAAAAAATTAAATCTTCGAGTTGAGTTCAGACTTAACTTAAAGCTTGAAAGCTCGAAATAACTCGAAGGCTTTGGAGTACATTTGGGACAATCATCAACCCGATTAAAATTATTCATCTTTACTCTGAATGTATAATTTATAATTTTGAAATAAAAATTTAGAGAATATCGGGTCACACTTTTCACATTTCTATAGATTAAAAATTATAAATTATAAAATACACCTAGAGCAATGGTGGATCCGTCCAATCAGTTTTGTGACTATTTCAAAGGTACTTGAAAAGTTACGAGTTTCTTTGAATTTCGGGTGAATATTTGATGAAACCAACAATCAACTGATCCAACGACCATGTGAACTAAAACAATTGAATATTGTTTTATTTTAGAAAAAATGTCACTATTAAGCATCAGCATTAGTCAAGAAGATCTGACAATTCAGTGTGCCATTTTTAAAGGAGATTATGAAAAATATAAAAGATTCAAATGTTTTAGTTCGAATAGTCTTTGGTTCAACCGATTGTTGGTCTAATGAAATAGTTACTGAATTTCGAGCTTTTCGCATTCTTAGTATAAAATTTCGGTAGTGAAACTTAATTTTCATTCATAATTTGCATTTCTCCTTTCAAATAAGCTTGATTTTGGAAGAAATGGATTAAAAAAAAGATATATGTGTATGATGAGGAGAATGTTTCACTTGTTTTCATAATTATGAGTTTTATCTAAGTAATAAAGAATTATTTTGTTTCAGGTTCCAAAAAAACGCAGATTATGCGATAATATAGGAAGCGATAATGACGCTATTGGTAAAATGCGTGTACAAGTCTCAGAATTTAAAAGAGAATATCTGACTCCTGCACAGGATGAAATGAAAACCCATATTAGTAATTTAGAGCAAGAAATTAATCTTCTTTATCATCAGAGAGATTCTATGAGCGCAGATGGAAACAAAACGCGTAAAATAAAGGATCTAAGAAAAGAAATTGAAACTTGTAAGAAGAAATTAATCACTAAAGAGTAACGTTGAGAGTTCTAAAAAATATAGGGATAACTTGAGAACCATAGTTAATGAATCAGCAGAAAAGTATCCGATTCTTCAGACTTCTAAGGGTCTACAAATTCCAGTCCCAGAAGAGCATGACGGGAAAACATTCGCCGAATTAAGACTAATAAAAACTCTGAACATTAAGTCTTCACCTGATCTTCGAAAATTACCTTACGACTCTTATTGTCCCAGTTTGCATTCGGAAATTTCCGGAAGAACATGCAAAGGATGTGGAATCTATTTTTGCTCGAAGAAGGCCGTGATGATTCACAAGCGTTTCCTTCATGTTAAGGGAGTAAATAACGTGGTAAAAGATTTTGAAAAAAGCGACGAAAATGAAGAAGACTCTATAACGACATCCAACAAGAGGATTCAGACATTGCCCCTCTCATAAGTGTGGAACAAAGCTTACAGAATCCGTGGAATTTGCAATTAACAGTCTTAGAAAATCCTTTTTAATGTTCCCTGTCATGTTAAATAAATTTTCGTCATTTTGATAAAAGTGACGTGATGATAGGGG